>MU785740.1:76143-131709 GCA_026770625.1 Nicotiana glauca
GGGGGGGGGGGGGAGAAATGTCATCGTCAGGAATGACTACTGGAGCTATAACAGGTTCGAAAAGCGGTAGGTCAGGAGAGACATTGATCTCATCATCAGAAACAATTCGTCTCCTGGCTCGTGGTATAGTTACCAAAGAGCCCTTACCCTCTCCTTCAAAATCATCTTCAAGAACTGATTTCCTTTTCTCAAACCTCGAGGGAACTGAAATATCCTGGTGTGACCCTAGGGATATGTCTTGGCCACGAGATGCCAAAACACCTTCAAAAGTGACTCCTCGAGTGGCAAAACCTAAGAAAGGGAAGGTTAAAAAGCCAGAGCAATAGAAATACTTAAGATAAAAAAAACAAAAACACAAACTCTTAGCATGAGTTTTTGGTTTCCAACCGTAGCGACTGGAAAGGGCTTTCCATACCCTACCTTCCATTGGTGCAACCTTCAACAGTCTTTCTACCCAACCACGGATATTAGGTATCGGTGCAACCATACCCATGGTTGCTGAAAAAGAAACACGAAAATTAAAACAAGTAAGGTTGGGAATAAACAAGCACGAAGATATTTAATACTTACGTGCAAAGTTCCATTTCTCCAGAAAGCGGAGGTTCTTTTCACCGACTAGACCCATGGTTGGGGCAGCAACATACCGAGCATACCAGCCTCGGTCTTTATCATCTTCAGGATTCACCAAGACTCTTTTTCTCCTGGCTGCTAAACCAAATATTCCGTTTCGGAAAAGCCTAGGAGAGTAGAGGTGAATTAAATGGGGGAAAGTAAAATCCATGTTGGCCTTACTAGCAAGATGCCTCAAGCAGGAAACAACTCGCCATACTTTTGGTCCAATTTGACCCAAGCAAACATTGAAGAAGCGACAGAAGTCTAAAATGACCGGGTCGATGGCTGGTTTGAACCCTAAAGTAAATGGGTAGGTATAAACAAAGGAATAACACATAATATAAGAGGTGATTCTCTAATTTGGGTTAGGAATAATAATTGGAAAATCTTCAGCCCAATGACACTCTTTCCTAACTACGGGTGCCAAAGCACTCGTGATTAGAGTGGGATAAGGATCAGCACGATCTAGTGAAGCAACTTGAGTTTTTAGGGATTCTTTATCATGGTGAAAAGAAAATTCTGCGGGAATAATTTCTTCCACCAAGGGTTCGCGCAGTGGCTCAGAAGAATCCTTACTCCGAGAAGAACCCCTTTGAGAATGCGAACCCCTGGTTCCAGAAGAAGGACTAGAACCAGAAGGAGACGTTGAAGTACTACCACGAGTGGAGCTTAAATTGCGTAATCTGCCTCCTCTTCTATGTCTTACAGGAGCATTAGGAAAATTATCTAGAATGGGAGTTTTTCTAGGGTTAGGATTTGACGAAGCCATGGATGCAAAAGTTGAATTAAAGCAGAGAATAATGAAGAAAGTTTGTAAGGCGGAAATGTTCGCTTTAATTTATGAGGAACAGGACAAAAAGAGAGGCTATATTTATACTATTGGAAAAAGTACGATGATGAAGAAACCGTAATAATGGTAACTGATACTTCATGAAAATTGAAGCCAAAAAGAAAGTCTGAAAAAGTGTTGTGAGATAGTACAACCAATGAAGAAGCAACACGTGTCTAGTACATTAAATGGAAGTGACAGTTGAAGCGTCACCTTTATCAGAGTATTAATGGTGACAAAAATTCTTTTTTTATGAAATCCACCTCCCAAATATTCAAACTGATGAATAAATGGAAAGTGGGAGGACTATCTGTATTGGGGAAAAATATATATATAAATGAATGAAGATAAGACATGACACGTGGAACCATCAAAAGGTTATAATTGGTCAAAGAATCATAGACTGATGCGATGAAAAAGAGGTGCGAGACAAAAGAATAGAAAAGAGATGCGGGATCAAAAAGGAGTGTCGAGAAACGTAGACTGATCAAGGAATTACAACTATCCAAGAGGCACGAGTAGCAACGGATACGAGCAAATAGTAGAGGAAGAGGTACGGGCAGTTATTCAAATAACTCAGCACCCGTACCTGTCTAAATCATTTATATCCGGGAATCAAGAGGAATGAATCTGACAATAGAAAAGGGTGCAGATACAATATTTAATAGGCATTAAATGTAGAATACATTAGAGAATTTGTACTGAATGTAATGATTATGTAATGTATCATTCAATGTCATTAATTATTCATAATAGCCTCATTGCCCCGTTATGATTTGGGAAAAATGTATATCTCCAAGATGTCTATAAAAGGGAGATATCTGATCAAATGTAGAGGAGAGAATTCATTGAAATACAATTTGACTTACAAACTTTTCATATCTGAGCACTTGAAAATTCTTTTCTCTATTTATTTTTCGATTATTAGTAACCCGATTCTTCTATTTTCCAGATTTGACTAAAAATTCATTTTTTGGTTGAACAAGCGGCATCTGCGATACCGCATCTGCGGTTCCCAAACAACAGATGTGAAAATACCAGAAGCAACAAAAAATCTGATATATCCCAACTTCCAAAATCCTTCCGTCAACCATCCGAAATCATCCTGAGGCCCCCGGGACCTCAACCAAAAGCACCAATCACACCTAATTTCCTATTCAAACTTGTAACAATCCTTGAAACACCTTAAACAACTTCGGAAACCCAAATTAACCAATGATTTAGGCCTAAGAACTTCAAATTCTAACAAAACATACTTCCGATCAATACCTAAACAAACCTCGTCCAACTGACCTGAATTTTTACACACACATCCCAAATGACATGACGGAGCTACTACAACTTCTGGAATTCTATTCCTACCCTCGGATCAAAATCTCACTACCAGACTAAAAACTTCAAAAATTCAAACTTCGGCACTTCAATCCTAAGTCAGCTACGGACCTCCAAAACACATTCCGAACACGCTCCTAACCCCAAAATCACCTAACGGAGCTAACGAAGCCAACAGATTTCCATTCTAAGGCCGTCTTCACACTATTCCGACTACGGGCAACTTTCCAACACTTAAGCTCACATATAGGGACTAAGTGTCCCAAAACTCTCCGAAACTCAAAACCGAACATCCCGACAATTCAAATTAGCATAAATAGACTTGGGTAGTTAATAGGGGATCGGGGCATTAATTCTTAAGACGACCGATCGGGTTGTCAGATCCTCCTACACTTAAACATTCATTCGTCCTCGAACGAGCATAAAGACATACCTGAAGTAGTGAAAAGATGAGGGTTACTGCTGTGCATATCCTGCTCGGTCTCCCAGGTCGCCTTCTCGGTCGGCTCACCCCTCCACTTAACCTTTACTGAAGCAATGTTCTTTGAACTCAACTTTCTGATCTGCCTGTCCAATATAGCAACTGGCTCCTTAACATAGGATAGATCCTTGTCCAACTGGACTGAACTGAAATCCAACACGTGCGATGTATCACCGTGATACTTCCGGAGCATCGAAACGTGAAATACCGGATGAACCCCGGCCAAACTTGGAGGTAAGTCAAGCTCATAAGCAACCTCCCCAACTCGCCTCAAAATCTCAAAAGGGCCAATAAACCTCGGACTCAACTTCCCTTTCTTCCCAAACCTCATGACGCCATTCATAGGAAAAACCCAAAGCAGAACCCGCTCTCCGACCATATATGAAACATCACAAACCGTCTTGTCCGCGTAGCTCTTCCGTCTGGACTGGTCTATACGGAGTCTATCCTGAATTATCTTAACCTTCTCCAATGCGTCCTGAACCAACTCTGTGCCCAATAGCCTTGCCCCACTAGGCTCAAACCAATCCACCGGAGATCTGCATCTCCTACCATATAAAGCCTCGTACGGCACCATCTGAATGCTGGACTGATAACTGTTATTGTAAGCAAATTCTGCCAATGGCAAGAACTGATCCCAAGACCCTCCAAACTCAATCACACACGTACGGAGCATATCCTCAAGAATCTGAATAGTGCACTCAGACTGTCCGTCCGTCCTAGGGTGAAATACTATGCTCAACTCCACCCGAGTACCTAGCTCCTGCTGTACGGCTCTCTAGAACCGCGATGTAAACTGAGTACCTCTATCTGAAATAATAGAAACTGGAATACCATGCAGACAGACAATCTCCCGGATATAAATCTCCGCCAACCGCTCCGATGAATAAGTGGTACACATAGGAATGAAATGAGCGGATTTGGTCAGCCGATCCACAATAACCCAAATAGCATCAAAGTTCTTCAAGGTCTGTGGGAGTCCAGATACAAAGTCCATGGTGATGCGCTCCCATTTCCACTCCGGAATCTCTATCTGCTGAAGCAACCCACCCAGTTGCTGGTGCTCGTACTTCACCTGTTGGCAGTTGAGGCATCTAGACACATACCCAACTATATACTTCTTCATCCGCCTCCACTAATAGTGCTGCCTCAGGTCCTGATACATCTTTGTGGCACCCGGATGGATGGAATACCGCAAACTATGGGCCTCTCCTAAAATCAACTCTAGAAGCTCATCAACATTAGGCACACAAATCCGACCCTGCATCCTCAATACCCCATCATCTCTAATGGTCACATCTCTGGAATCACCACGCTGAACCTTGTCCTTAAGGAAAAGCAAATGAGGGTCATCATTCTGTCGCTCCCTGATACGATCAACTAAGGAAGACCGGGAAACCACACAAGCTAGAACCCAACTGGGCTCCGAAAGATCCAATCTCATAAATTGGCTGGATAAGGCCTGAACATCCATCGCCATAGGCCTCTCTGAAGCTGGTAAATATGCCAAACTTACCAAACTCTCTGCCCGACGACTCAAGGCATCAGCCACCACACTGGCCTTTCCCGGGTGATACAGTATAATAATATCATAATCCTTCAGCAACTCTAACCACCTCCTCTGATGCATATTTAGATCCTTTTTCTTGAACAGGTGCTGCGAACTCCGATGGTCAGTATAGATCTCGCAAGGCACACCGTATAAATAATGATGCCAAATTTTCAAGGCATGAACAATACCAGCTAGCTCAAGGTCGTGGACAGGGTAATTCTTCTCATATATCTTCAACTGTTGGGACGCGTAGGCAATCACCCTACCATCCTGCATCAAAACCGCTCTGAGGCTAACTCTCGAGGCATCACAATACATAGTATAAGACCCCGAACAGGTAGGCAACATCAAAATTGGGGTTGTAGTAAAAGTTGTCTTGAGCTTCTGAAAGCTCGCCTCACACTCCTCTATCCACTGAAATGGGGCACCCTTCTGGGTCAATCTCGTCATAGGGGCCGCAATCGATGAAAATCCCTCCACAAAACAACGGTAGTAGCCCACCAAGCCAAGGAAACTGCGAATCTCTATAGCTGAGGAGGGCCTAGGACAACTCTGTACTGCCTCCACCTTCTTTGGATCCACCCGAATGCTCTCACTCGATACCACGTGGCCTAAGAATGCCACATCACTCAACCAAAACTCACATTTCGAGAACTTTGCGTATAACTTCTTCTCTCTCAGGGTCTGAAGCACTGTCCTCAGGTGCTTCTCATGATCTTCCCAACTCCGAGAGTATACAAGAATATCATCTATGAAAATAATGATGAACGAGTCGAGATTTGGCCTGAACACACTGTGAATCAAATGCATGAAAGCTGCTAGGGAATTGGTCAACCCAAATAACATAACAAGGAACTCGTAATGGCCATACCGAGCCCTGAAGGCATTCTTCGGGATATTTGGCTATCGAATCTTCAACTGATGGTAACTTGAGCACAAGTCAATCTTAGAAAATACCTGTGCGCCCTGAAGCTGGTCAAACAGATCCTCAATACGAGGCAAAGGATAATGGTTCTTCACTATGACCTTGTTCAACTGGCGATAATCAATACACATACGCATGGAACCATCCTTTTTCTTCACAAAAAAGACAGGAGAACCCAACAATGAAACACTGGGAGAATAAAACCCTTATCAAGCAATTCCTGCAACTGATTCTTCAACTCCTTCAACTCAGGAGGAGCCATACGATACAAAAGGATAGAAATGGGCTGAGTGCCCGACAACAAATCAATGCCAAAATCAATGTCTCTATCAGGCGGCATGTCCGAAAGATCAATTGGAAACACATCGGGATAATCCCGTACCACTGGTACTGAATCAACAGAAGGGGTATCAACACTGACATCTCTCACATAAGCTAAATACGTGGAATATCCCTTCTTAACCATACACTGAGCTTTAAGGAAGGAGATAACTTTACTGGGAGTGTGATCTAAAGTACCACTCCACTCAACACGCGGAATACCTAGCATAGCCAGTATCACAATCTTGGCATGACAATCAAGAATAGCAAAATGGGGCAACAACTTGTCCATGCCGAAGATAATATCAAAATCAACCATACCGAGTAACAATAAATCTGATCTGGTCTCAAAACCATGAATAGTAACCAGACATGACCGATAAATATGATCCACAACAAGAGAATCCCCCACAGGAGTAGAAACATAAACATAGGCACTCAAAGAATCTCGAGGTACACCCAAATACGGAGCAAAGTAAGAAGATACATAAGAGTAAGTAGAGCCCGGATTGAATAGAACCGATGCCTCTCTGTGACAAACCAGTATAATACCTATAATGATGGAGTCGGAGGCAACAACCTCAGTACGAGTAGGAATAACATAATATCTTTCTCGACCCCTTTCTCAAGGGTGACATATATCTCCCCGACCTCCGCCCCTAGTTAGCTGGGCAGATGGGGTAGCAGCTGGAGCTGTGACCATTGCCTGAGAACTCTAAGAAGTACACTGTGGCTGAGCAGTCTGTGAAGATGCACCCCTACCAAGTCTGGGACAGTCCCTAACCATATGGCGTGTATCACCACACTCGAAACAAGCTCTGGGAGGACGCGGTGGCTGTGACTGAGGCCAAGTCTGCTGGACTGACCCTAGAAGCACCCCGCACAGGAGGCGCGCTAGAAATTGGAGGTGTATAGTAAGGCTCGTGAGGTATAGGCGGAGATGGAGCACTGCTGGCTGCTGGAAGAGCTGAATAAACGGGGCGACCCACGTAACCCCTACCATGACAACTTGCTGCTAGGGTACGGGCACCAGAGTAGCGGCCCGACTCTCGAGACCTCTTGGCCTCCCTTTCCATTCACTCCCTGGCAAGCATACCCTCGATCCCCCTAGCAATGCTCACTACCTGCTGATAAGGGATGTCCATATCCAACTCTCGAGCCATGCTAGATCTGATGGGTGGGATAAGACCCTAAATAAACCTGCGAACTCTCTTACGGACTGTAGCAACCAAGGTCGGTGCATGCCTGGCCAACCGAGTATAGCGAATAGCATACTCAGAAACGATCATAGCACCCAAGCACAAATGCTCAAAATCTGCATGCCATGCGTCCCTAAGACCTTAAGGGACAAACTCTCTCATGAACATATCCAAGAACCGGGTCCAGGTCAGTGAGGCAGCCTCGGCTGGACTATCTATCTCATAAGTGCGTCACCAATCATAGGCGGCTCCTCGAAGCTGGAAGGCGGCGAAGGAAACCCCGCTGGACTATAATATGCCCATAGTGCGAAGAATACGGTGACACTCCTCTGAAAATACCAAGGCATCGTCTGATGCTAATCTACTAAATACTGGGGTATCATACTTCTTGAACCTCTCAAGTCTCCGCTGCTCGTCCTCTGAATCAGCTGACCCGTTCTCGAGCTGAACTGGCGGTGCAGGCAGTACAGGAATAATCTCGGGAGCCTGCTCAACATGCACTCGGTGCTCAAAAGTGCGGACAACGGGAGTCTGTGCCCCTCCCCCGACCTGGGATATGGCTGCAGTAAGGGGAAGCAACCTTGCCTGAGCCAAGGTGGTATACATACTCATGAACTGAGCCAAAGTCTCCTGAAGATCTGGAGTAGTAGTGGCAGTAGTGGGCGTGCCAGGTGCCTGGGCTATGGCTGGATCTGCTGGTGGTGCCTCGACGGCAACTCGCACAGGTGCTCTAGCTGCACCACGTGCGCGTCCTCGACCTCTACCCCAGCCCCAACCTCTGACAGCTTTAGTAGGGGGCGCAAGTGCCTGATTATCCCGAGTAGCGCATATACTCACCATCTGTGAGAGAATAGAAGACAAAAGTTTAGAATTTGTGATGTCAAAATATCGCACGACAAGGAAATCAAATGAAGAAGAAATTTTCCTAACAGTTACATAGTGTCACACCTCCTTTTTTCACTATCCCGAAAGGGCATAAAGGAGTTTTTTCCCAATTAAAGGACAATCGAAATGGGATTCATATATTAAGAGATTCAGAGTTGCCACTTGGGAGATTTATGGTGTCCCAAGTCACCGATTGAATCCCGAATCGAGGAAATTATTGACTCTGTTTAACAGTCCGCGAACCATAAATCAGAGTAAGGAATTCTGTTAACTTGGGAGAAGGTGTTAGGCATTCTCGGATTCCGAGGTTCTGGAACGGTCGCTCGACTGTTGTATCTGGCTTATTTATCTGATTTTGAAACACGTTTTAACTCATGTGCTTTTTTTAACATTAAATCGCTTTTATTATTATTTTTTAAAGAGAATTGCAACGTCGTGAAAATATGTCTCGAACCACGTCACATAAACGCACCCGTGGTTTTTGACACATTTCGATTTCGTTGGGATTTGGATTTGGGTCACATAAATGTGCACCCGAGTTTAAGAAGGTAATTTTATTAAATGTCGGGTCTAAAGCAACTAGCGTATTATTAACTTTGCGGGAAGCCATGAAATTCGCTAAACGGCCCATCCCAAATTCTAAGTATTTTAATATAAACATTTAAAGAGGGCCCCGCAATTTAAGCAATTTTATTTTGGCGGGGCGCACCTCATTTATTATTTAAAGGCCAACCTAAAGCAAACTACGATTATCTATTATGTCTTATTTCTAAAAAGTAAAGAAAAAGGGCCTAATTAATTTATTCAATTCAAAAGCAACCTTAATAACATCTTTTAGCATCTTTGGGCTCTGAATTTGGTCCAGGAGAAAACCCAATTCGGTCAACCCATGCTAGGCCTCGTACGGATAATTCCAGGCCCAAACGTGATGGCTGAACTTAATGACTTGCACGGCCCATCAATCCAAATCCAAACACGTTTATATAAATATTAACAACCTTTACTAAAACCCAAAACAAACTTAGCATTGAACTCAAACAGATTTGAAATTAATTTCAAAGTTCAGATTTCCTTATCTACTTATCTAATGGCGATTTTTTGAGTATCAACAGTAATTTAAATCTTGTTTATCATTAAGGGTTAAATACTAGAAGCACGGACTGAATTTAGCAAACTAAACATGAATATAAACCTCAAGTCTATAGATCTGATATCTCAAATACACAGTTCAACTATTATAATCTTCAATTTTTAACTAATGTATCTATCTAGCATTCTAGGTGTTATACGAATTACAGCTGTCTAGGAACACGTCAATGAATCCAAATCCAAATCCAACTAACAAAATTCAACCCTGGAATCCATGTTTAGTATTTGAGTTGATTAAATTCAACTAACATTGAAGAGGACAAATCTACATATAACTCCTACTGGAATTAATTTCAACAAAATAAAACTAGGACAAATATACCAACTCATAGTCCATTGTTCATATTATTACAAATCAAACTAAGCTATTCTAGCCATAATACATACTAACAGACATTCGCTCAATTATAGGCATACAACAACCAAATGAACTTGCATCGTGAAGCAGAAATCATGAACATATTTTATTCCACTTCTATTTCAACAGCTACATCAAGGCATGATTAATGTGTGTACCTGGAGTTAGGGCAAAAATGAAAGAATAAAGAGAATCAGTAGCAAATAGCACAACAGCAGATGTAAACCAGTCACAACACAGCAACAAGATCTCTTGAGAATCAAAATGGCACCACTATGACCCAGAGATGAACAACGAATGAATAATCAACCAGTGAAATCACCCAAAACAGACTCGATTGACCAGTTTCAACTCGAATTCTAACCAGAACCACTTCTGCCAGCAAATACCCCAAACACAGCTTGACCAAACCCAAATTGAACTTAAAATTGAATCTAAGAACACTAGGAACTCGGATTAATAGTTAAAACTTTGAAGTGATCTAAAAAAATCGATGTAACAGTACTTTTTTTGAGTTTTCTGTGGTGTTTTACCTTTTTTTTTTTGGTTTTTGAAGATTTGGAATTTGAAATTCAAATTTAAGATTTGAAACTTGAAGAACACTTTTTGGGGGAAATTTTCTGATGTGTAAAAACTTGTCACATAAGGCATTGAGGCTGCTTTATATAGGCAAGATTAAGAGCAACCCTTAGATTTCTATTTTACCCTTTAGTCCCTCTTTTATTAGCTTAAAATCCCCCCTTTTTACTGGCTTGCTATCCAAGTAATACCACAAAGAATCCAAAATCAAAGTTAACCCCCATACTAGAAGCTTCTAGAGATTTCCTAAATCTGTTATTGCAAGATTCCCTAAACGAAATACCTAAACTACCCTCCCATTCATTCTAAAATTACCAAGCTATTTGAACCAAACCCCAACCCTGTTACCCTGGTCAAGACTAACCAAGGTCAATTAACTATAGGACTGGAAATGAATCAGCTATAACCAAACAAACAATTAAAATCCGAACTAACCTAATCAAACAAAAATTTAACTGTAAGTGCTAGAAATTCTAAGGCTAAATGTACCATTAAACTAATACAACAATAAACCAATCAATTAAAACCAAACAATCGAAGCTGAAACTAATAAAATCAAAAAATGCAAAGCAATAACTAAACATGAAATCCTAATGCTAGAATTAAGTCAAACACTCAAATTACTAACAACAAAACCAAACTATATAATTATGAAAGAATAAGAACCCTAAATCCAAACCCTAACTCAATACCAAGAAAAAAATTGAAACCAGATTAAAACAGGGAGGTAAGAATGAAATACCTCAAAATTTTCTAACTAGCAGATCTCTTGGCATTATTCGGGCTAAAACCATCCTTAATCCTGTGTTTTCTATGAGAAAACACAAGATTAAGAACCATTATAGTCCAAAATCAACGAGCCCTTGAGCCTTGATAGATTAGGGTTTCTGACCAACCTTCAATTTAAAATTCGAAGTGGTCCAATGAGATTCGAGGGGGTTCAATTTAAGATTTAGGAAGAGGCGGGGGAGACGAGTTTAGGGTGTAATTTTGCAGGGATTTGGGAAGTAGCCGCCGTACATGGCGGAGGCGGTGCTAGGGTTTGGGTCATTTGGGGGTGGGATTTGAAAGAAACTAAGGATGGATTCGGACTGGTGAGATGAAGAAGAGGCTAGGGTGTGTTTTTGGGGTCGTTTGGTGACCGGCCGCCGCCGTGAGGCAATTTCTGGCGACGGTTCGCGGCGGGAGTCAGTGGGGTTAGGGTTCGAGTATGAGAGAGACGGAGAAGGGGTAGGGGGGAGGCGTTTAGACAGTATTATATCAAAAAATATCAATCCCTGACCGTTAGATTAACAACCTAGACGGTCAGGATTGATTGTCCTTGAAACGACGTCGTTGGAGCTTTAAATGGCCGGACTGGATCAAGAACCTTTGGGCAGGGGCAATTTGAAATGGGTTTGAGGGATTGGGCTCGATTTCACACGGATTTGGCCCAAAAATGGGTAATCCATGAAGAACACTCAATTTTCTTTTAATTTCCTCTCATTTTTTTATTTTAAACTCCTTTTATTTATTTTTCTGATATTTGTTAAATGAAAAATTAAAAATAAAAACCCAAATTGACTCTAAAATTATACTATTTAATTTTCAAATGCATTAATTCCTAATTTAAATGCAAACTAAGACAACAAAAAATAAAAATATAAGTGCAAAAAGAACCATTTTGTTATTTCTTTATTTGCTTGTAATATTAATTACTAATTAATCCTAAAATGCAAATGCCAAGTGTATTTTTTTTAATAGTTTTCATTAATTAAAATGCACAAACAAAATGCAAACAATTAACATAAAATGTCACAAAAATTCACAAAATTGTAAAATAATAAAAGAAATCATTTTGTTTGAATTTTTGGGAGTAATTCATATAGGGAAATAATCACGTGCTCACACATAGCCTCTCGTAGATAAGTACAAACTCCGTACCGATCAGCGAGACTCTAAAATATCGGCCTGTATTCCGTGACTCCTATGAAACTAGTGCTCTGATACCAACTTGTCATGACCCCAGTTCGCCCTCCGTGAACATGTCGTGATGGCACCTAGTCCCTATAACTAGGTAAGCCTAACAATGTGAAAACACCATAACTTGCAGAATAATTTATTCAAAACTGAACAACTAAAAGAAAATTGTATAAAAATGCCGCTCGACATATACCACTCAATAATACGGAAGTCTACAATATCACCCCAAAACCCAAAAACTCACGGGAACACAAGCTGGAGTAAGTACTAAAAAATGCTCTAATCTCCAGAGATGTCTAGAACAAGAGTACGATAGAAGGCTAAATACTATAGATAGAGTAAAGAAGGAGACTCTTCGGTCCGCGGACATTGCAGATGTACCTTGAAGTCTCCGTAGCTCTCCCTGCCTCAAGGATAGTGCGCCTGTGAAGAAGTACCTGGATCTGTACATGAAAAACATGCGTAGAAGGGGCACGAGTACACCACATCAGTACTCAGTAAGTGCCAAGCCTAACCTCAGTTGGGTAGTGACGAGGAAAGTCAAGACCCTATTGAGAATAATAATAATAATAAGCCTTGCAACAGTATGAAATAAACAAAAATAATTGGTACAATTATGAAGTAAGACAGGTTATACGAGACAACAATTAACATTCAGAGAAGAAGATAACACGGAGTAAAATAGCTCAATATCAATACCAATAACGGGGATCTCCCAGGATATCGTCCTGTAGTCCCTTTCATCAACTGTCCAAGGAGCTCTTGGGATACCGTCCCGTAGCCCATCATATGAGAATATTTCGAAGGATCTCCTGGGATACTGTCCTGTAGCCCAATTATCAATGTGTAAGGGGGATCTATCAGGAATCTAATCCACAGTCCCAAAGTAAATGCGCAGGAGGATCTACCGAGAATCTAACCCGTAGTCCCGAAGTAAATGTGAAAGGGGATCTACCGGGAATCTAACCCGTAGTCCCAAAGTAAATAAACAAGGAGGGAGATAACGGAATCCCACATCCGTAGCCCCAATGTAAATATGCAGTCACATCACGGAGATATTTAGATATGAAGCTAAAAAATACAAGGCAACAGGTAGTTCTAGCCTAAAATGCTTCACGTAATACAAACAAAGCAACTTGAGCAAATAGGAAATTTAGAACAACTAAGAATGCTTTTCTAGCTAACACAAATATATAATTCCATATAAAAATACAGCAGATAAGAAAGAAACTCAGTCTAAATATTTAAAGTAAAACCGGATTTTCAATAATTAGCTCAAGTATGCGCTCGTCACCTTACGTACCAGGCATTCAGTTACCAAATATCATATCCTAAGGGGAAAGGTCCCTCACACAAGGTTAAACAAGCCACTTACCTCAAACTGGCACAAAATCAACTAGAAACCACGCCTTTGCCACGAGTATCCGACTCTAAATGGCCCAAATCTATTCAATTCAATTACATATCATAAATAACATCTCAAGCAACTGATTCTACTATTTAATTTAAAGCTAATACGCAAATTTAGGTAAAATAACCAAAATGCCCCTTAGGATAATGTCTCAGAATCGGATAAATTTTATATTTTCAGAACCCTCGTACTCTCACGAGTCTATACATAACAAGAACACTGAAATCGGAGTCCAAATGACCCCTAAAATCCTCAATTAAAGGTCTAACAACTTTTCTCCCAATTTCTACCAAAATTTCGAAATTAAATGATGAAATTAACTAAAGATTGATGGAATATAACTAGAAAAGATTAAAGAAATTTTACCCAATGATCTCCTCTTCAAAACCCTCTCAAAATCGCCCTCTCCCGAGCTCCAGTTTTATTTTTCCAACTTTTGAAACTAAACCCTCGAATTTCATATTTCACTCCAGTGATTTCCGCTTCTGCTGCGGAACATGTGCCGCTTCTACGGCTTTCACTAAGGACGCCAATTTCCGCATATGTGGTCACGCTCCTGCGGAACTAATGTCGCACCTGCGACTTTCGTAATAAGGCCATTTTCTGCACCTGCGGTCTTTATCTCGCAGATGGGGTTCCGCTTCTGCGGAAAATCCATCGCATCTGCAAAAGCTGCTGAGCCACCCTCAATCCGCTTTTGCATTTTCCTCAGCACCAAAAGCAACAAAAAATCAGATATCTCCCAACTTCTAAAATACTTCCGTCAACCATCCGAAATCATCTCGAGGCCCCCCGGGACCTCAACCAAAAGCACCAATCACACCTAATATCCTATTCAAACTTGTACCAATCCTTGAAAAACCTTAAACAACATCGGAAACCCAAATTAACCAATGATTTAAGCCTAAAAACTTCAAATTCCAACAAAACACTCTTTCGATCAAAACCTAATCAAACCTCGTCCAATTGACCTGAAAACTTACGCACACATCCCAAATGACATGACGGAGCTACTGCAACTTTCGAAATTCCATTCTAACCCTTAGATCAAAATCTTACTACCGGACCGGAAACTTCAAAAATTCAAACTTCGGCATTTCAAGCCTAAATTAGCTACGGACCTCCAAAACACATTCCGAACACGCTCCTAACCCAATCACCTAACGGAGCTAATGGAACCATCAGATTTCCATTCTGAAGCCGTCTTCACACTTTCGACTATGGGCAACTTTCCAATACTTAAGCTCTTATTTAGGGACTAAGTGTCCCAAAACTCTTCGAAACTCAAAATCGAACATCCCGACAATTTAAATTAGCATAAATAGACTTGGAGGAAGTAGTTAATATGGGATCGGGGCCTTAATTCTCAAGACGACCAGCCGGGCCGTCACAAAGAAAATAAGAAAAAACACTTACGTGCAAAGTTCCATTTTCTTGGAAAATGCATGTTTTCTTCACCTACTAATCCATTGGTGGGGCAGCAACAAAACGGCTGTACCAGCCACAGTCACGATCCTCCATGGGGCTAACTAAAACCCTTTTACTTCTAGCCATAAGAGAAAAGACATCTACACAAAACAACTTTGGAGAGTAAATGTGAAGTAAGTGACAGAAGGTAAAAGGAGCGAAAACCAAATCCGACAAATAGCGAAGGCAAGCAACTGTCCTTCACACGTGGCATGTGCATTACATGGATATGACGTATGTCACACCGATTCTGAAAAGAGCATTATGATACTCGAGAAATGGCGGAAAAGAATTCCCTCCATAAATACTTACCACTTCCCGAATATTCATATCTGTATTAGTGGAAAAAGGGCATGACATATGTACTATCACCAAGGTTACAAGGCATGGTACGTAGACCAAAATATAGCGACAATTGACACTCTTAATTAGACGAGTTAAATAATGCAAGAAGGCACGAGAGGAACACCCTCGGGGTTACACTGAGAAAAGAACCGGACCTGATAGATGTAAAAGGAAAAACAGGAGTGAAATGTATAAAGACCATTAAGAAGGAAAGATACACGAACCTGTCATAAATAAGGAAGAGAAATCTATATATAATTACTGTTACGAGAAATCCTTAGCAATAAATACTTTTCTTATAATTATTTATGGTAACGAGTAATCAAGGCAATTAATGCCATTAACGAGCCCGAATTAAGTAAGAAAAATGTTATATTTGTATACTCCCATATAAGGACTTAGACTTCATTTTTAGTGGTGTATGATTTTTATTGAAATCTATGAAATTATTCTTTACTTTATTCACAAAATTCTAACTGCAAGTGATTATCAATCTATTTCGTATTTTCTTTCTTCGTCAATTATGTTTATTCTTTGATTTATTCTTCAAATTACTAGGAAAGTAAAGTAAATCTTAGTTATCAGTAATCTGGTTTCTTCTTGATATTGACTTTGACCGAGAAGGCCGATGTGGAGGCAATCAAGATACGCTTAAAGACAATTGCTAAATACATGAAGCAACTATCCCGAAGAGAGACCCTGAGGAGATACACGCCTGAGGATTCGTCTTATCAACCGAGATTGAGGAAGCAAAGAAACTCGAAGCCAAATGCAAGGAGCTTTACGAGCCTGAAGGTGACGAGGTCTTCCCAGGTTCCGAGGGATCCCAAGGCTCCGACGGTTCCGGCAACGAGCCGGGCCCTGGTGAAGACCAAGTGCAGATGCCTTAATACTTTTTTACTTTTTGTCTCATATATTTTTTTGTTTATTTTGAGGCCTTTTTTATTGGGCCTTTGTAAATATATTACGAAATATATATGAAATTTTCCCTTCCTGGCAATTTCGTTTCTTTACTTTTCTAGCTTTTTTTCATAATTTCTATTCATGTAGCGTTTCTAATGCCTTAGCATAGAATCAAATGCCTTAGCATAGAGCCCGACTTTCATACAACTTTGTTTGCTCGAAGTTATGAGAACTCGGTATGACCAGAAGCTTTCAAGATGCTTAAGTTACTTTATATGATACTTGTGATGATGTTAAGTTTTTTGTATGTTTCAAGGCGTTGTAAAGGTCTTATTTTCCAATTACGAGCTTTGGATGTCTCCGAGCCATTTTTAGGATGGCCATAGCCTTTTTGTATTTGGGCATCGTCCAATAGCTTTGGTGCCTCCGAGATTCGGTAGCCCGGGTTGTCCGAACATTCTTCGGGTGGCAGTCCCTGAGTAGGTGTAGCCCTTGGGCTCGATAGCCCCAATTAGGGGTAACCCGTGGGTTCTTAGGTTCCGGAATTTAAGAGGCCATAAAATGTGTAATAGCAAGGCGGAACTTCTTTTCAGTTCAGTGTGTAAAGTACATGAACAAAAGTGCGTAAAAGCTTGTACCATGGCTAAAGTGGACTATGTGGGCACAATTCATGATCGACCGTTTGGCCCTTACAGTGAATCCTAACCACCAAGCCTTAGAATGTTTTTTTTTCCTTGCGAAAAACCTTAATCTGATGGTAATGCCCCCTAGTATTCGAGGTCGAGCTTGAGAGGGCTCAGATACTTTTGATGTGAAGTAAACGCCCATTGACTCCGGTTTGAGAGCGACCTTCGAATCTAAGTGAGCACATTTTGCTGTTGCCTCGTTAAAAACCTTGCCGAAAACCCATTTTGAGATAAAAATAGTTCAAGGAAAAAAGAGTGCAACGTGTGCTTTTAGACCTAACATCCATATCCGTTCTTGGCCATTTACCTGCAAACGTTTGTCTAGTTCATAATATGATTAAGGAATAATTGAGTTCGTACCTTAGAAGTAGTATCGTTTTAAGTGCGTCATGTTCTAGTTGTTCGGTAGCTGCATATTGTTTCCTGCTTCGAGTTTGTATGAACCTTTGCTTGTAATTCCAGCAACTCGATATGGCCCTTCCCAATTTGGGTCTCAGCTTCCTCTCATTCAGATTTCGGGTGTGTAATGTCACTTTTCTCAACACCAAGTCCCCGATTTGGAAGTTTTAGAGGTTGGCTCTTCGGTTATAATATATTTCTATCTATTGTTTCTGTACGACCAACTGGACCAGGGCGACCTCCCACCTTTCATCCAATAGTTCCAGGTTCGTAATCATGGGCTCACCACTCGACTCTTCTATTTCATATTGGAACCTAAGGCTTGTTTCTCCCACTTCGACTAGTATCAAGGCTTTGGTAATTGATAAGCGGAGATTTGACTACTTGTTAGCGTCATTCAGCTTTTGTTTTAGTCCAAAAGCATTTAATTGTATTCCCGAAAACTGATGAAACATGCTTAATTGCAGGAATATTGGAAAATGAGCCTTCATGATTAAATCTAACTCAATAAGGAGTTATATGAACTCAATGACAAAAATAGAAATAGAAGCTTAAAGTGCGGACCACAGAATATCATCCGCGGCCGCAGATTGTGCATAAAAACTTATCAAAAGATATGTGAGAAGTGCGGACGATGAAGCTAGGCAAGAGCTAAAGTTCAGAGACCAAGCATATCAAGTTCAATGGAAGTGGGGACCGCACATATATTGTGTGGCCATAGAAGATCAGCTACACAGCCGCACTTACATTTATGCGGTCCACAAAAGAACCATGTGCGACCGCACTCAGAAATGTATATACCGCAGAAAGAGAGAGATATAGACGCGGTTCAGAATTGTGCGGCTGCAAGATTCTAATCCTGTCAAGCTGAAGCAAAGTGCGGATCACATGGAATTGTGCGGCCGCAGAACCTCCAAAATAGCATTTTTATCCGAAAATTCAGCTCTGTATAAATAGAAGAGTTTTACTTTTTTAGGTCAAGTTTTGATATCAGCAGTCAAAGTAGACGTTTTTCTTTACCCTCTTTAGTTGTTTTTTCCATTTTGATCTTTTTGAACATAGATTTTATTATTTTAATAATCAATATGGGTTTAATTATCATTTCTTCATTTTAAGTATGAGCAGATAGATTCTAACTAGGGTTGTGACCAAACCCTAGAGTGTAAACCTAATGGGTGTTTGATTTATTGCTTGTTTAAGGTTGGGTGTTTATTATTTAGCCTTGTTCTTGCTTTTAATTGTAGAATTAATGTTTGTAAACACTAGTTCATGCCTATTTTACTTGGTCTCTACTTGAGAAATAGAGACTTAGTCTAGGAAAGCATGGCTACAAAGAAATTCGGGTAAATCAAGACATTGATAGTCCCAATTAAAGGGTTGAATATAGAGATAGTAAAACACGACTTGAGCTTTTTATCAACCGTTTTGTTCAATATCCATTTGGACTTGAGAAAGCCAAATTGGCTAAATTACTCTCTTACCGAGAGGTATTGAGTGGGTACTCGAGTGTTGACAGCTATAATACACCCCGACCAATAAAACAAGCTTTAAAGTTTACAACCTGTTAGGCAAACACCTCGGTGAAGGTCATAGCCCTAAGCCTTTTATATCATTTGAAAAAAATGAAAAACAATTTCCTAGTTCCAATTCTTACCTGGTAATCTTAGTTTAAAATAGACTTAGAAACAACCCAATTTTGCGGAAGTGCAATTTGAGATAATTCAAGCTCATTGAGTATAATATATACTCCTAAGTCCCATTCATAGCTCCCAGTGGAAAATCGACCCCGACTCCTTGTTGGGTATTACTATTGCATCAGCTATTTCATAACCTCAAATAGAGGTGTGACTTAGACGAGATCAATTTTTGGCTCCGTTGCCGGGGACCTAAAAATGAATTTATCTATATATTTGGTTTTGTGTGGGAATTTTTTTCTTTTCCTTCCGTGTTACTGATTTTTGTGAATCATTTGTAGGTGCAACAATGGCCCTCAACAATGGTCAACTTGAAAACATGCCTTTGGGGGATGTGGACGTGGAAGATGACCAAGTTGAAGAGGTTCCTCTTGAACCTCAAGAAAATATAAGAGGTCGACCACTTCAAGACAATGTCCTAGTTCCACCCCTACCTCCACCAAGAGCGGCTCCACACCGGGTGTTGCCGAACGAAGGGTATGCAAGTGCCATAGTCCGGCCCCGCATTAGGGCGGGCAACTTTCAAATCACAAATGTAATGTTCACATTGCTAGAGCAACGGGGATTCTTCACCGGTGCTCGAAGTTAAAATGCATACAAACACTTGAAGGGGTTTGTGGACACTTGTTGGAGGAGTAATCAGACAAATGTCTCTGAGGATGCTTTAAGGTTGAGGCTATTTCCTCTCACTCTATGGGGGAAAGCCTTGGATTGGTTAGAGAGATTGCCAAACCTTTCATCCATACATGGAATGAATTGGCGGACAAATGTATTTCCAAGTTATTTTCTCCTGAGCATATGGCTACTCCTAGAAACGAGATTCTTGCATTCAAACAAGATCCCAATGAGTTGTTGCGTGAAATATAGCGGAGGTATTGAATAATGGTCAAAGAGTGCCCCAATAATGACATGACGGAGGCTATGATTCAACAGACTTTTTATCGAGGGATCAATAATAACAATCAATGCATGGTCAACCAACTTGCTAGTGAAAATTTCATGACAATGCCATATGCGGAAGCTTGTGTGATTTTAGATGAAATGGCGAATACTTCATCGGAATGGAAAAGTAGAGCAAATGTTCCTCAAGGTAATCCGTACGTGATTCACCTACATAAAGAATTGCATAATCATGGACAATCCATTGCCAAGTTGACCACCACAATGAATCAATTAGCCAAAGCTCAACTTCAACAAGTGCAAAATCCCAAGCAAGTTAATGCCATGGAAGGAGTTAGTATGATGGTGAACAAGAGAATGCCAAAGGGTCCACAAGTACAAAACCGTATGCAGAATTATGTACAAGAAGATAGTGGGTTTGATCAAGATGAATCTTACAATGAACAAGAGGAGGAAGTGTGATGTGAACAACTTTCAAGGGCAAAGAAACAACTCTCAAGGCCCCAATCAACAACAATGGAGACCTCAAGGTAATTGGAATTCTAACAACCAAGGTAATTGGAGTGGTGGAAACAGTCAAGGGAATTAGAATAATAACAATAATCAAGGGAATTGGAGTGCTGGCAACCAAGTATATTGGGGAGGAAACAACCAAATGGGATGGAACAATAATCAAGGCCATTGGGGTCGGGATTTCAAAGGCCCCCAATGTATCGACAATCGAGCAACCCGCCTCCTTATCCTTCTTATGGTCCAAGTTCTTCTAACAATGAGATGGGACGAATTGAGAATATGTTCAAACAAATGATGGAGAAGAATGACGACTCCGATGCCCAACTAGCCTCACACAACATATCAATTAGCAACTTGGAAGTTCAAATGGGGCAAATCTCTCAAGCTCTAAACACTCGCCCTAAGGGGGCATTACCAAGTGACACGGTGGTGAACCCAAAGGGTGGAAACAACACGGGACATGCCATGGCCGTTACTACAAGGATTGGAAAAGGTGGGGATGCACCCACCTCAAGTCAAAGTAAACTTGTGGATGATGAGCAAGTGTTATAAGAAGATGAGACCCCGAACAATGTGGTGTAGGAAAATGATGAAGTGCGGATTAATATTGATGAAAATGTGGTAGAGATTCAAGAGGAAGTAAACCCGTCCACATTGTTGACATACCAGAACAGGTAGTACAGAAGGCTAAGGCACCAATGCCTAGGCCTCCTCCTCCATATCCTTAAAGGCTAAGAAAAATAGCGAGAATAAATTCAAAAAATTCATTTACATAATGAAGAGTCTATCAATTTATGTACCATATGTTGAAGTTTTGGAGAAAATTCCCGGTTATGCAAAGTTTATGAAAGATTTAGCGACAAAGAAGTGGTCGATGAATTGTGAAACTATAAAAATGACTCATCAAGTGAGTGCAATTGTACATTCCATGGCTCCCAAATTGGAAGATCCTGGTGCTTTCACAATCCCTGGTACCATTGGAAGTGCCGAGTTTGCTAAAGCACTTTGTGATCTCGGCGCAAGTTTCAACTTGATGCCTTATTCGATTTTCAAGACTTTGGGAACTAGGCAACCAAGGCCCACATCCATGAGATTGCAAATGGCCGATCGTACCATGAAGAGACCATTGGGAGTGATTGGGGATGTATTGGTTCGTGTTGATAAATTCATTCTTCCAGCGGATTTTGTCATTCTTGATTGTGAGGTTGATTATGAGGTGCCGATTATTCTTGGTAGACCTTTCCTTGCTACAGGGAAGGCTCTAGTTGATGTTGAAGCTAGATAACTTACTTCTCAGGTTTGGTGACGAAAATGTGGTTTTCCATGTGTGTAATCTACGAGGAAACCCAATAGCAATGAGGTGTACTCTTTCGTGGACTTGGTGACCGATGTGACTGTGGATGAAACAAGTGTTGTGATGAATGTTGATGATACATTGGAGGCCATCTTGCTCAATTTTGATGATGAAGATATGGAGGGCTTCATGTAATGTGTGAACTCTTTGCAAGGAATGAGGTCGTACACTTATGAGCCCCGCAAATTGCCCTTGGATATTGGAAATAGAACAACGCCTCCAACAAAGCCTTCACTTGAGGAGCCTCCCATTTTGGAGTTGAAGCCATTGCCTCCACTTCTTCGGTATGAATTTATTGGCCCTTATTCTACTTTATCGGTTATTCTTTCCTCTTTTTTGACTAACTTGCGGGTAAATTCTACATTGGCGGTGCTACAAAAGAGAAAGAAGGCTATTAGATAGACATTTGCAGATATTCAGGGGATAAACCCTGCTTTTTGCATGTACAATATTAACTTGTAGGAAGATGCCAAACCATCTATAGAACATCAAAGGAGACTCAATAAAGCCATGCAAGAGGTTGTCAAAAAGGAGATCATCAAGTGGTTAGATGCCGGGGTTGTTTACCCCATTTCCGATAGTTTGTGGACTTCTCCGATTCAATGTGTCCCAAAGAAATGGGGCATGACGTGGTCACCAATGATAAGAATGAGTTGATTCCTACAAGAACGATAATCAGGTGGAGAGTTGTATGGACTACCATAAGCTCAACAAAATCACAAGAAAAGACCATTTTCCACTTCCTTTCCTAGATCAAATTCTTGATAGATTGGCCGGCCGTGCTTTCTATTGTTTCCTTGATGGGTATTTTGGCTACAATCAAATTATATTGCTCCGGGGGATCAAGAGAAAACTACTTTCACATGTCCTTATGGTACTTTCGCCTTCTTGTGGATGCCATTTGGGTTGTACAATGCACCGATGACTTTTCAAAGGTGTATAATGGCGATCTTTATGGACATGGTGGAGGATTAATTTGAAGTATTCATGGATGACGTCTCGGTGGTTGTGAATTCTTTTGATGATTGTCTCCCAAACTTAGATAAAGTGTTGGCAAGATGTGAAGAAACAAACTTGGTGCTCAATTGGGAGAAATGTCATTACATGGTTGAGGAAGGCATCGTCCTTGTCCACAAGATCTCAAATATTGGCATTGAAGTCTACAAGGAAAAGATTGAGGTGATTTCTAAACTTCCACCTCCAACTTCGGTGAAAGGCATGAGGAGTTTCTTAGGCCACGCAGGATTTTACCAGCGTTTCATCAAGGACTTCTCTAAAGTGGTGAACCTGTTGTGCAAGCTTTTGGAGAAAGATGCTAAGTTCCATTTCAATGATGATTGCATGAGATCCTTTGAATTGCTAAAGCTCAAGTTGACTACTACTCCCATTATCACCACTCCAAATTGGAGTGTTCCTTTTGAGCTCATGTGTGATGCAAGTGCAGTAGCGGTAGGGGCTGTTTTGGGGCAATGCATCAACAAGATTTTTCATCCGGTCTTTTATGCAAGTAAGACCATGAATAGTTCCCAAATCAACTACACCTCCATACGGATCATGCGGCACTTCGTTATCTTATGAGCAAGAGAGATTCCGAATCCCAATTAATGAGATGGGTGCTTTTGCTGCAAGATTTCGATATAGACATCCAAGATAAAAAAGGAAGTGAAAACCAAGTGGCGGACCACTTATCTAGTTTGGAGGAGGAGAGGAGGCCGCATGATGGCCCTGAAATCAATTACTCTTTCCTTGATGAGTAACTCTTGTCTATTTCAATAAAAGAGGTGCCATGGTTCGTGGATCTAGCAAATTTTCTTGTAGGTGGTATCATCCCGGATAAGTTCTCTTCAAACCAAATGAAGAATCTCAAACGGGATTGTCACAACTATTATTGGGATGAACATTACCTTTTTCCGAATTTGTATGGATAGAGTGATTAGAAGATGTATACCGGAGGAGGAACAATGTGAAATTCTTGGAGCTTTTCATTCTTTATCGTATGGAACCATGGTGGAGCGAGAACGGTGGCCAAAGCGCTAAGTTGATGTTTCTATTTCACTCTTTACAAGGATGCAAGTGATCTAGTCAAGTATTGTGATGAATATCAAATGACTGGCGGAATCTCAAAGAAAAATGAAATTCCCCTCACTACCATTTTGGAGATTAATATTTCGGTGTGTGTGGTATTGACTTCATGAGTCCTTTTGTGAGTTGTTGTTGAAACAAATACATCTTGGTCGCACTTGATTATAAATCTAAATGGGTTGAGGTCATTGCTTTACCCAAAAATGAAGCGAGAAGTATGGTGGCGTTTTTGAAGAAGAATATTTTCACAAGATTTGGTACTCAAAGGATATCATAAGTGATGGTGAATCGCATTTTTTGCAACAAAGCTTTCGACACCTTACTCACCAAGTATGGTGTCGCTCATAAAGTCACGACTCCCTATCATCCACAGGCAAGCTGTCAAGTGGAAGTCTCCAACCGGGAGACAAAGAGTATTTTGTCCAAAATAGTGAATGCTAACAGGACGGATTGGTCTAAGAAAGAGTATAATGCTTTATGGGCTTATAGGATGGGTTACAAAACACCTATTGGAATATCTCTATACCGGTTGGTGTTTGGAAAAGGTTGTTATCTTCTGGTGGAACTTGAGCACAAAGCCATGTGGGCTTTAAAGAAGTTGAATCTTGAGTGGAATGTCCCTACCAACTTAAGGGTGGCATATTTGAATGAGTTGGATAAGTTATGGTACCATGCATACACAAGTTTGTTCTTATACAAAGAGAAGATGAAATACCTTCATGACAAGTACATCTAGAACGAAGAGTTTAAAGAGGGTGATCTTGTGTTATTGTTCAATTCACGGTTACAGATGTTTCCTGTAAAGTTAAAGTCTAAATGGAGTGGCCCGTTTAAGGTTGTGGGTGTGCATCCTTTGGTGCATTGGACTTGAATAAAAATGATAAGACGTCTAGAGTCAATGGTCACCGGGTGAAGCATTATCTGGGAAAAGTTGGTGATGGCCATGTCGTGGCAGTAATTCGTTTCAAATGATGGTAAACTACATCATGCCACGATGTTAAATCAGGCGCTTTTTGGGAGGCAACCCATGTTTTTTTTTCTTTTATTCTTTAGATAAGTCTTATTTTGTGCTAAACGAGTTTTGAAGTGTGTTGTAGGAATGAGTGTGCTATACAGGGACCATGCTAAAAAAATTGGTTAAGTATGGAAAAAATGTAGACCGCACATAGATTGTGCAGACTGTACAATTTTGAATGCCATAGCAGAAGGAACTTGCGGCTGCATAATTCTTGTGCGGACCATACAACTGAGATGGAAAAAATGCAAACTCTCTAAAGTTTTCTTGTTAGAGAAATAGCCAAAGTTCGGCCTCACAAGGAAATCTGCAGTCCACACCAGAATCTGCGTCCGCACCAGAATCTGCGGTCACACACGTAATTCTGTAAAGCGCAGATCAACAAAGGGAAATTAACCAACAGGTAACAGAGTGGGAACCTCATAAGGAATTCTGTAGCCGTACTCGTCTCTTGAACCCTTAGCCAATCCTTCATAGTATAAATAGTAGCCCTAAAGCGACTATTGTAACTTTCAAATCTCTGAGAAGTAAAAAACGAAGGCTAAAATCTTGCACACTATGGATTTAATCATCTGCCACTTAATGAAGCATTTTTTATCACTCCTTAACACCACTTCATCACTGGTATGTTAAAATCATTTCTAAAATTCTTCAATTTTCTTAGTTAGTTTATAATTTATTAGTTATTTTAGATCATTTTGTCAATTTCATATCTACGTGGGGTGCAAAATATGTTTGGTAAACTCTTAGTTGCTATTAAGGGGAATGTGCATTTGTTTGTCATGTTTAATTGCTACTACCATTTTCAATTTTTGGATAAAATAAAAAACCTAAAGAACTCTGCCCCATTAAAATTTTGAAATGTGCGGTCGTGCAAGGAATTGTGCGGTCCGCATAAGTATAGGTTAGGGCATTTGGTTTGGAAAGGTTGTGCGGACCGCGCTTAAAATTATACGGTCCACATAAATTCAACTGCGACCGCAGAAAAGTGAGTGCAGCCGCAGATCAGGGCATTCTCTGTCTTCCGAGAGTTGTCATTTTTAAGGTACCCAATGTGTGGTTGCACTAAAAAATGTGCGGACCGCACTTCAGATGTGCAGTCGCACTCAAAATTATGCGGACCGTAGTTTCATTACAGCAACCGCACTTCCAAATTGTGTGGTCTGCACAATATACCCTGCGGCCGCACTTGCAATTGTACGGACCGCACCCCCCTCCCCGCAACATATTTTGATCTGCAACTTTCTATTATTCTGCACTTTAAGTATAACTGACTCCTGTTGTTGTGTATTGCAGGAAATGGTGGCTAGTTCTCGTAGTCTTGGTAATATATCAAAGGGGAGGGGTGAACCCTCCTGAGGCCAAGGCAAGAGTACCTTACCACTCGCCCTTCAAAGAGTTATATCTAAAAAGGCGACAGTTTGGCGAGGTAGAGTTGCAGAGCCCATTGAATCAAGTTCTTATGTCCCATCTAAGGAAGCATCAGAAGACGACTCTGTGCAAGAGCAGCCTACTGTTCAATCACAACCACAACAACTTCAGGGAGATTTCAACTCAGAGATGAACCTTTCACCTCAAAGAGCACTTTGGAGGGTTTGAAAGGTGACAATCAGGCTTTAGAGCCCTCATTTACACATTCCCCCGACACACCAGCTACTTAAGTAGATGTGGGTGATATCCTGGGTGATGGCCGAGGGGGTGACACCAGACTTGCCGGCCTTGAGAGGTATAAAGAAGAAAGAAATTTGGGAAGATAGGTTCGTTAGTCTAATTGCATTCAATAGTTTCTGAGAGTGTCGACCGTCGAGATCGCTCACTCTTAAGCATTAGGTCTTGTTGCAAGACCTTGATAAATACAACCAGTCGGTGTCGAGAGAATTCTGGGAGCAGAAGGGGTGGACATGGTTTACTCAAAGTGTGGTAGATTCCAAAGAGTACCTGGTCAGAGAATTTTACACCAATGTGGCGCACATAAAGAAGGGGACAAAAGTGACGAAGGTGAGGTTTGACTAAAATACCTTGAACACATACTTAGGGTTGGAGGATCTTAAGCCGGTGCAATACTTGGAAATGCTGGCTATGGGTGATGTACCTCGCCCATGGCTAGTTGAGATTCTTGCAGCTCTAGAGCTGCCTCCAGTATGATCACAACAGGGGTTCCTATTCAGCGAAACACCCTAAATTTTGAGGCAAAGGGATGGCAGACGTTTGTGTGTAGTAGACTAGACCTGTGCCAAAATGAAACAAATCTTCAAATCCTGCAGGCAGTGTTAGTCGCCTCTATCATAGCCGGGTACCCAATCAAATGTGGGTTCCATGATATTAGACAACATGTCTTTGGTTGGCAGGCAAGGTGACAGCTCCTACCCGTATCCCAACACTATCACGGAGTACCTTACGGATGCGGGGGTGGAACCAAAGAATTTTGACACAAAGGTTCGGGCAAAGAATCCTTTCACTTGGTGTTCTCTGAAGGACCCGAGGAACCCGAAGAATAAGGGTCAGCCGGCGACTACCATAGGCCAGTCTGATGAGCCTTTGATGATAGCTACAAAGTCAGCAGACATGCGTTCTAGTGCAGTAGGGCCTTCTACCAATGTAATTTCCATGCCTCTACCTTCTTCTTCAGGACCTTCAGCATCAGTTCCCTCTACTTCGACTTTGAGGCTGGTGTCTATGCCTACTCATCCACTATCTGTGCTGCGAGTCTCCCAAACACTGCGAGCCTCAACAACTAGATACAGATAGTTACTGTGAAGCTGTTTAACTTATCTAGTGTTGTTGCATCCCAGACATCGATCCCGGCACCCTAGATTCCTCCGATAGTGGAGGATATATTGAAGAAGATTTTGGAGAACCAACAGACCATCATGAACACTTTAGTAGCTCATGGAGCAGTGATTGAGGATCTTGGGAAGCATGAAAAGAAGATGAAAAAATCTCAGGCATCCAAGAAATCAGTAGACATATTGAGGAGAGAAGTAACCAAGATAGCAGTCGTTGGAGACCTTCCATTTGATAAGCTAATGGAGACAGATCCAGCAGCACCAGTTGCACCAGTTGGCCAGTCTGAGGAGCCAAACCTGACTGCCAACACTGCTGAGGCAGTGTGACAGATGTTCGCCAACCCAGCTACTCCCAGAGCCGAGGATGATGAGATCCAGTTGGAGGAGATTGAGGGAAGTGATGCTGCTATGGATATTGATCACGCCCAACTATGCCTTATAAAAAGGATTAAGCGATCGCTGTAAATATATTCTGGTTAACAAGTCAGGAGTTCAATCCCACAGAGAACTAAGGCTTAGCTACTACTGTTCACTATCACCAAGAAGACAAGCTTGAACAATTCCTAACTTATAGATATTAAGATTCTTGTATTTAAATAATTAACTAAAAAATTATAGTAAATTAACAACTAAAGATACTAAGGGTTAGATATAAGATTAAGGAGGTCTAGAGTTATGAATTTCCCTATTGTCGGAATCGATCCCGCTACGTTTTCTATAAATTTGCCTAAGTATTCTCTATCGATCATGAATGCTCAGACTGTCGTAACTCTCTCTCGAGTAATTACCATAATTTACTAGACATATTATCCCAAATTACGCTAGCTGCCATTAAGTACGTCTCACTCGGATCGCACCCAAGGTTTCATTATCCCTAATCCCATATTTAACCCTCCGTATTGATCCCTCATATAAGTTAGGAGTGATGTTGTTCAACAACTACCTAAATATGCACTCTCTCTCAAGTAATACATACTAAATAGGCACAATCGATTGAGAACTCTTCAACCAACCACAATAATAACGTAGTTGAACAAATGGAGAAAATACTAAGGTAAAACTATATTAACGTAACAGGAAAATTATCCTCCAATAGGTTCCATCAAAATCCTAGATAAAAAATTAACTATTCATAATAGTATGCACAACTAAAATACTACAATTTATAGTAATAATGAAAATAGGAAGAAGGAAGAGAAAAACTCGTAGAAGAATTCTCCGCGTTGCTCCTAGTGTTTTCTTTCCTTCTTATGTCGAATCCCTGGTCTCCTTAACCTCTTTAGGTCTAAATTACGTCAAAAGTATGTCAAAGTTCCTCAAAATACCATTTTTTCCATGTATATATACCAAGTAGGGTTGGTCCCAAGCAATTACACCTTCTCCTATGTGAAAAAGGACACTTTTCCAGGTTAGAACGTCCGCGGCCGCGGATTCGACCGTGGACCTGACCGCTGATTTTGCATTGTGTTCTATCTGTGGCCGCGGACCTGACCGCGGACTGTTTGGAATTTGGAAAAATGTAAAACATAAACGTTGTATCCCTTTTAATTATATTTCCAACCATATATTGCGGAGCCCAAATGGAGTTCTGAGCGAAAAGTTATGTGCATTTTACTAAACAGTGTGCAATATGCCTACTCTATTCTTCGTTTCATTGCTCTATCATTCGTTGATCCTCGAACATGATTCTGGCTTAATTCCTTGGGATTTTACTCAGACTTCAAAGCTCCAAATCACTTGAATTCATTCTATAACATCTACATAGCGTGGAATCACTCCTACACGGCATAAAACACACAATTAGTGCAAAACACTAGCAATTAAAGAGAAAATTCAACTAAAGTGCAGTAAATTAGAGTGTAATAATCGACTAAAATACGTAATTATAGCCTATAAGACACAGAGATGTCCAAGGCCACATAGGGAGTCCTCTTTACTCTTACCCTTCCTTATTCTTATTTTGTTAAGCATAGGGATAATGCTTATTTTTAAGTGGGGTGGAGTTTATTTGATATTTGGATGATTTGACATTTGGTTTGTAATAACTGATAACATCGTCTTTCTTGTTATTATGTATATATTCTTCTATCTCTCCCTCCCTTTGTTGATGTTCATATTCTCTCTTTTCCTCTCTCATTATGTATATTCATTATGCTTTCAGTAGCTTGCTTTGTAACTTCTTTATTTTAATTTCTTACTAGTCAATGTTTAATTCAGTAGCTTCTTTTTGATCTAATAGCTTACTTTTTAATCTAGTAGCTTCTTTTTATGTTTAAGTGGACAATAAGCCTTTGATTTTCTTAATGCCACGGTTCTTTCCAAAGGTATTTTTGTGTGAACCGGGTGACTCTTCCCAACGATGGATAGCGTGCCAACCTTCTTAAGGGATTGAGTCTGTTTTTGGTGTTTAGTTAAGACTAATAGTAATAATGGATAAAAAGACCTAATTGAGTTAGACTTGAAGATTCAAACATGCTTCACTAGGTACCAACACACTTAACTACATGCTTATGATTAAAAATAAGTTCTTGGAAAGAAATAACTCTAGTTAGTAACCTTTTGACTCTTGTTTTGACTAAAGCCATCATCGAGTGGTTTAGTAGAACCATTAGTGATTTTCAATCTTGAATATGATCGTTGTGGGCCCTCGACACTATCCTCTTTAACAATCCAGCTATGTGCGAGGTGAGATGTTTTTGTTCAGAGTCCAAGTACCTGTGCGAATGTGTTTCTAGGGGAAATTTTAAGTTTTGCTTGGCTTGAGAAGTGATTATAGACTCTCCTTGACCCGCTTGAAATTTTCCATGTCCCACCAATGTTGTTTTCCCTAGTCAACCCATTTGATCTTAAAACCTTTCTCATTTGTTAACTATGTTACAAGCCTTTACCCGTTTTGTTGTAACCCTCTCTTGGCACCCGAGCTTTTCTTAACACTCTCGTGAAATAATTGGCTAAAAACATAAGTTTGGGGGAGAGACGAGGAGTTTGAAAAAGGTATCAAGGCACAAAAAGAGTAAAGAAATGAAGAAAAGGAAAGACGGGAAAAAGAAATAAGGAACAAAAAGATAAATGCAAAAAAATGAATAAGTTGAAAGGGATTCACAAAAAAGTAACGATGCAAAGAATGGAGAAAACAAAGAAGGAGAAAATGAATATCATGACCAAGAAAGAGTGATGTTAAGTCTCTCTAGTTCCCTAAGGATAAAGAAAATATCTCAAAGAGTTGGCAAAACATGAGCCGATAAGAGAAAATGGAGTGCTTAAGGAAAGATGAACCCATTATATTACAACATATCTAAACTTAGCCAAAAAAGCCTTCATTGCATTCCGAAAAAGCCCTACGTGATTTCAAACTGAGTGAACTTACATTAGTGGTGATCTACACAAGGGGTAAGCATATGGTACTTAGAGTCATACTTGTGACATTCTTCTGAGAGAGATGAACGAACATTTCACAAATCTTTGAATTGAGTTCTACATTATTAAGTAAGATATGCTAACAGAGAATAGAGGAGGAGGAGCTTGGGATCCACAATGACCTACATGAAAGAGTGAGCTTCCTTGATGAATAAAGTCAACTCTTGATGCGTAAGTGTCATATCATAACTATGTGTGCTTAAAAGTTCAAATTATTAACTTGTTGATAATTCATAAGTGTTGTGGGTAATTGTTGGTCCCAATTGATGTATGATTGATGCATCTTTGATTAGATAGAATAACTCTTAACTTGAGGAGGTGCGAATTACCTTATTTGCTTGAGGAAAAGCAAAAGCTTAAGTTTGGGGGAGTTGATAAGTGGGGATTTTGACTACTTATTAGCCCATTTTAGCTTTCGTTTAAGTCCAAAAGATTGTGTTCCTAAAACTGATGAAATATGCTTAATTGCACGAATATTGGAAAATTAGCCTCCAAGATGAAATCTAACTCAAGAAGGAGCGATCTGAACTCGAGGAATAAAACAGACACAAAAGCTTAAAGTGCGGACCATAGAATATCATCTACGGCTGCAGATTGTGTTGAAAAACTTATCAGAAGATCTGTGAGAAGTGCGGTCCGCACTAAATGTGCAGCTGCAGAATCTAGGCAAGAGCTAAAGTTTAGAAATCAAGCATATCAAGTTCAACGGAAGTGCACACCGCATAATTATTGTGTGACAACAGAAGATCAGCTACATGGCCACAGTTATATTTGTGCGGTCCGCAAAAGAGCCAGGTGCGGCCGCACTAAGAAACATCCAGACAGCAGGAAGAGAGAGATGCGGCTATAGTTTAAGATTGCGTGTCTGCAAGATTCCAATCTTGTCAAACTGAAGCAACGTGCGGACTGCACATGGAATTGTGCGGCCGCAGAACCTCTGAAAGGGAAGTTTTGTCCGAAAATTCCAGCTTTGTATAAATAGAAGAGTTTCTCTTTTCTAGGTCAAGTTATGATATCAGCGACCAGAGTAGACCTTTTTCTTTACTCTCTTTAGTAGTTTTTGCATTTTGATCTTTTTGAACATAAATTTCATTATTTTATTTATCAATATGGGTTTAATTATCATTTCTTCTTCTATTTCTTCTGTTTTAAGCATGAGTAGCTAGATTCTCACTAGGGTTGTGACCCAACCACAGAGTGTAAACCTAATGGGTGTTTGACTTATTGCTTGTTTAGGGTTGGGTGTTTATTATTTAGCCTTGTTCTTGCTTTTAATTGTAGAATTAATGGTTGCAAACATCATGCCTATTTGACTAGGTCTCTACCTGAGAAAGAGAGACTTAGTCTATGAAAGATGGGCTAACAAGAAATTGGGGTAAATCAAGAGATTGATAGTCCCAATTAAAGGGTTGAATCTAGAGATAGTAAAATCTTACTTGAGCTTTTTATCAACCATTTTTTCAATACCCATTTGGATTTGAGAAAACCAAATTGGGTAAAATCACTCTCTTATCGAGAGTTATTGAGTGGGTACTCGAGTGTTGATAGCTATAATACACCCCGAACAATAAAACAAGAATTAAAGTTTATAACCCGTTAGGCAAACACCTAGGTGAAGGTCATAGCCCTAGGTCTTTAATATTATTTGAAAACAACAAAAACAATTTCCTGGTTTCAATTCTTAGCTGGTAATTTAGTTTAAATTAGACTTAGAAATCACCCAATTTTTGTGGAACTGCAATTTGAGATAATTCAAGATCATTCACTATAATATATACTCCTAAGTCCCATTCATATCTCCCTGTGGAAAATCGACCCCAACTCCTTGTCAGGTATTACTATTGCATCGACCATTTTTATAACCTCAAATAGAGGTGTGACTTGGACGAGATCAAGGTACCGTAGACCAATGAAAATGGGGTTGCCCCGGTACTAGACTTTTAGATTGTACGGTATGACCACAGGACTTCGGGCAGAATTTCCTTCCGTTTCCCTTTGGCATAATCAACCTTATTTTCAAGTTTTGAAGTATGGCCTTGTTCGTAGATTTTGCCAGTCCATTTCCACTAGGGTGGTAAGGTGTTGATTGTATTTGCTTAATCTTGTGATCTTTGAAAAACTTATTTACCTTGCTGTCGATGAATTGTCTCCCATTATCACAAACGATTTCGGATGGTATGCCAAATCGACATATTATATTTTTCCCGTACTTTCTCAAACGCTTTAGCTTTGACCCATTTGGAGAACTAATCGGTCATAAATAGAATTGAGCCTTACCGGGTGCCCACAACAAGGGACCGACGATGTCCATTCCCTATTTCATAAATGACCACGGGGATAAGATCGAGTGGAGTAGCTCTCCTAGTTGATGGATCATCGGTGCATGTCTCTGGTAATCGTCGCATTTTTGTATGATGTCCTTCGATCCTTCTCCATTTCAATCCAGTAATAGCTGGCCCCGATTAATTTTTGTGAACCAAAGACTCCGCCCCCAATGGTTCCCACAGGTGCCTTCGTGAACTTCTCTCAAGGCATACTCGATATCTCCTGTCCTCAAACACCTGGCTAATGGGCCGTAGAATGTTCTTCTAAACAACGTCCCTTTGACCAAGCTAAACCTGGTAGCCTTTGTATGCAAGGCCCTTGATTTTTTGGGATCCAAAGGAAATTTTTTTACTTTCAAGTAGTCTATGCATGTGCTCCTCCAATCCCAAGTTAAACTAGTCAAATTTACTTCGGCGTGGCCGACTTCATGAGTTGTACCACCATTCTCAAACTAAATTCGTCAACATCGACCTGCGAACCCAAGTTAGATAGAGATCATCCTCACTATTTTGATATTGGGGAACATGTCGCAGCGTCCGTTCCCTGAATTGATGCATTGTTACATGTAACTTGTCTAAGTATCTTCGCATTCACCATGAGGAGGGAGTCGCACTTAGCTTCTACCACCTCGGTCCCAAGGCTTTTAGCCAGTTCGAGACTTGCAATTGTGGCCTCGTACTCGGCCTCATTGTTAGTCAATTTCATAGTTCTAATAGACTACCTAACTACATTCCCTGTTGGTGGCTTCAACACGGTGCCGAGCTCGGACCCCTTTGCATTCAAGGCACCGACCATAAAGAGGATCCAAAATCCCAAGGTAGTCCCCTGGGTTAACAGTAATTCCCTTCCGGCTTCGGATATTAAGGTCGGCATAAAGTCAGCCACGAAGTCTGACGAAATATGAGATTTAATGGCGGTTCTTGGTTGATACTCGATATCATACCCACTGATTTCAATGGCTCATTTGGCTAATCGTCCCTAGAGCTCGGGTTTGTGCATGATGTTCCTAAGTGGGTAAGAGGTTATAACACATATGGGGTGTCATTGAAAGTATGGTTTTAACTTTCTGGAGGCGCTTAGTAAAGAGAGCGCCAATTTTTCCAAGTGAGGATACCTTGTTTCGGCCTCGCTTAGAGTTCTAATGACATAGCAAATAGGGTATTGCGTACCTTTCTCTTCCTGAACTAATACTCCACTTACCGCTACCTCAGAAATCTCCAAGTAAAGATATAGTTGTTCATCCGCCTTCAGAGTGTGCAGCAGGGGCGGACTTGATAGGTATTGTTTAAGATCTTCCAAAGCCGATTGGCATTTTGGGGTCCAAGAAAAAAATATTCTTCTTCTTCAACAGTGAGAGGAACCAATGGTTTTTGTCCGAGGACCTCGTTATGAATCGGCCTAGAGCGCCTATATGCCTGGTTAGCCTCTGAACTACCTTGGCGTTTTCCGCCAAGGTGGTGTCATCTATGGCTTTGATTTTTGTTAGGATTTATCTCAATTCCCCGATTGGATACCATGAACTCGAGAAATTTTCCCAATCCGGCCCCGAATGCACACCTCTCAGGGTTCAATTTCATATTGTTTTTATTTAATATGTCAAAGGTTTCCTGTAAATATTTTAAATGGTCCTCTGCTCGCAGGGACTTAAGTTACATATAGTCAATATAATCTTCCATTGATTTCCCTATTTGTTCTTTGAACATCCGATTTACCAGGCATTGATAGGTGGCACCAACATTTTTTTTAATCTGAATGGCATTACATTATAACAATAGGTACCGATTTTAGTGATAAAAGAAGCCTTTTTCTTGGTCGTCCGGGTCCATCCAAATTTGGTTGTACCTAAAATAGGTAGTGGGAAAGCTGAGTATCTCATGCCCGGCCATCGCGTCGATCATCCGATTGATATTAGGGAAAGGAAAAGAATCCTTGGGTATTCCTTGTTCAAGTCTTTGTAATCTACACACATTCTTAACTTATTTTCTCTTTTAGGTACTACCACTATGTTAGCTAACCAATCTGGGTATTTAACTGTAAGGCCCGTGAAAGATTTTTACTCTAAACCCGACCAAATTAGGAATATGTGTTAGAGATGCATAAAATTCTTCAAGCTCGTCGTGGTTCGAACACTTTTGGATTGATTTATGCATTAAAAAGTCAAGGAATTATGTTTTCCAGAAAAGTGCAATTCTACAATCGAAAATGCGCGCGCATAACAGCTATGTAGACCACATAGTCGTCACAGAGTGAAGTAGTGTGCTGGTCAATTTGAGGTCAACTATGCGGCCAATTATGCGATCGCATAATCGATATGCGGGCCGCAAAGTTGTCGCATAATTCCCTTGGGATTTTGTAAGGGGCAGTTATGCGGTGCATTATACGATCGAAGAATAGGTATGCGGACCACATTTCTGCCACATACCCAGACAGTGTGTTTAGGTTTTGGTGAACATTTTTGCGATCCATTATGCAGGACGCATGTCAACTTTGCGATCACAAATGCGATCGCAGATCTTAGTCGGGCTTCTATTTTCTAATTTTTAAAAACCCAACCCAACCCCATTAAAAACATCCCATTAGACTATTTTTTTGTTATTTCACGACATATAGAGTGAGAGGGAGTAATCTTTATCAAGTCCTCTCTCAATCCTTGCCCCAAATCCTTGAAGATTGTCAATTGAAACTACTAGGTCTTCATCCTAAGAGGTAAGAACTGTATCCTCATCAATAATTCCAAAATTTCTGTTGAAATAGGTAATTAGCAAGTGAGTACATGGGTATAAGGGCTAGTAAACTTGCATGCACAAAAGATAATGGGGTATGGGGAGGATGAGAATTAAAGAGACAACAATTGGGGTATAATATTGAAGAAATTTCTTTCAAAAGGGCCTAAGACCATAATGCACCTTTTATGTTTGGTAATATGCTCAAACGAGCTAGAATCTTAATCTCGTATCTAATTCTTGGTTCAATTGTAATTCTTATATAATATATTAAAGTGCTAAGAGTCCCGAAATTTTATAAGAATTAGGTGAAAGCTTTATTGAGGTATGTATGGCTAAACCCCCCTTCCCCCTCTTAGAAATTGAGCTTCCATGGTGCCCGTGTAAGTGTTGTAAGTTCAAAACGTAATTGATGCAGTGCTTGTTATGTTAATTGAATTGATATTGTGAAAATGTATGTGGTAAGTACTTCTTTATGTGTTTAATGTGTTATTCTTGTAAATGGAAGATGTGTGGAGAACATGATTTATGTGCTAAATGCCTAACTGTCATGCCAAGGTTACTTTGGGACTAACATGCCAAACTTGACGAATTTCGCTCTATGCTTATGACTTAAATTGCTTTTGTATATGCCTATGACTTTAAGTGGCAAGGTAGATGTTGAAAACGGGAACAATGTGAAACGTGAGTTATGGAATGTGGAAATTGTGGCCCCAAGTGTTGGTAAACTAATACATGTGTAACCAAAGATTGGTGTGAGATGAATAATGGAAAATGGTAACGTCTCGGGGAGACGGCTTAGCCGATCGGGCCGTGATCGGATGCCAAAGTATATATACACATGGTGGTAATGTATTGATGATTGAAGCTGGAAAGTATGAATGAAATAATGGTAATCGGGCCATGAGACGGCTTAGCTGATCGGGCCGTGATCGGACTCCGCTCACTGAACTAGTGGTAATATGGATAATGATGCAACAGTGTGGGATTCTCCTATCTAAAATTTCAAGAACTATGTAAAAATCATGTGAACCTCCTTATATTGTTGGCATGGTGCTTATTTGAAACTTTGTTATCTTCACAATTTCCTCTTTACTCTTGTATGGTTGTTCTTTCTAACATGATGGTGTTTAGTTATACATACTAGTACTATTCCGTGGTACTAACGTCCCTTTTGCCGGGGGCGCTACATTTTTAAATGAATGTAGGTGGCTCCATAGCTGATATTGTCGATCATGTGTAGCGGAGAATCATCTTCTCAAAATCTTGGTGAGCCCCTTCCTCCTTCAAGGGGTTATGTTGTACACCTTTTGTTATTAATATCCATTTTGAGGTATAGCCAGGGCCTTGTTGCCGGAGTTTTTATCATTATCTTTTGTATCCTCAGAGGATCCGTAGAATTTTGTGTGGGTTATGTATGGGTATTGGATAGGTCAATGAACCATGTTGTAACCTTGTACTCTTGCTTTCTTCTAAACTATAACTATATGGAATCTTGGAAGCCTAAATATGGTTAAGGTTGTGTTATAAAATAAGCTATCCATGTTGAATGTACAACCCCTTTTTATTGTCTAATTAAACGGAATCGGATCCCTTAGTCGCATTGAGTTGGGTAGGAAGTGTTTGATAAGGCTTGCTCAGTTGGGTTCACTCAATTGAGTGTCGGTCGCGCCTTCCGAGGTTGGGGCCTGACATTAACTTCCCGAATGGACCCTATTTTAAGGAGTTTAGATACCTCATCCTTGATGAATGCATGCTTGACCTCGGACTAAGGTCTCCTCTTCTATTTAACTAGGTGGAACTTCACGTCCAAACTCAACTTATGAGTAGTTACCTCTGGGGGGTATCTCTATCATGTCAAGATGGGACCAAGCGAAACAAGCTACGTTAGTTTTAAGAAAATTAATAAGTTTTTTCTTGAGCTCGGGGGCTAACTCGTGCCCAGGTATACCTTTCGATTTGGTGTGTGTTCGATCAATATGACTTGATCCAACTCTTCGACCATTGATTTGCTGGTGTCGGTATCATCAAGTGCTATGGATGACCTCAGAACTCCATAATCATCTTCCTCGTCAACTCCTTGTTCCTCCCGTCCAACCGAGACCAGCATCGGTGGTTGCTATTTAACTTTGGCCTTTCTTTCGCGTCCCTTAATGTTGAAACGCCGGGTATCGGGTGTACCTTGTCAACTACGAACATCTCTTTTACAACCCACTATTCTCCGTATATCATCTTGATTCCTCCCGGCGTAGGGAACTTCAATGCCCAGTGTAAGGTCAAAGGTACCGCCCTCATGTTATGAACCCATGGTCTTCCGAATATAGCGTTATACCTCATTTCCCCTTCGATCACATAGAACTTCATTTCTTGGACGGTCCCGACGGTGTTCACCAGTAGGCTTATGTACCCTTTAGTGGTTTCGCATGCCATGTTAAATCCGTTCAATACCCGGACTGCTGGCACTATTTGGTCTTGTGACCCTAACAGCTCTACGACCCTCGATCTGATGATGTTGGCCAAGCTAACTGGATCAATCAACACACTTTTAACTCGATATTTATTGATTAGTACAGATATTACCAGAGCATCATTATGAGGTTGTACGATGCCCTCGACATCGTTGCCGTTGAACGAAATGGTTCCCTCCGAGATATAATCTCAGGTGCATTTTTCCCTCGTGATAGATACTTTAGTACGTTTTACAATTGGTGCTTGAGGGATATCAACCCCTCCAATGATCATAGTCAAAGAAATAAATTTTATATAACGGTCCACGAACAATCGATCCGATTCTAAATATATAAATTTTTGTTAATACAACGTGATAGAGAAGTGAAAAATAAATTCAATGATAGATAATATAATAAAAATAAAGTAGAGACGAAATAATTCTTATTGAATGATCCTTGATAGGATGATGAGTCAAACAAAGCTTGAAGGGCCGAACTATGGTTAACTTGGGAGCAAGATGCTACAAATTACAATGTATAGAATTATAGAGAAGAAAATTAGATGATAAAAATGGTGATAAACGTGTCTATTTATAGGTAACCATTCTCCTTAAATTATAGGTCCATTATGAGTATTTACTTAATACTTGTTGATGTCTTGAGCCGAGGGTCTCCTGGAAACAGCCTCTCTGCCCCCCGGGGTAGGGGTAAGGTTTGTGTATATATTACCCTCCCCAGACCCCACTTGTGGGATTATACTGCGTTGTTGTTATTGTTGTACTCAATACATCTGTTACTTTGGAATGCTTGTAACAACTGGATAAATTCTGGATTTCCGTAACTAATGAGTTAATTATGAAAATGATGAGTCAGTCTCATACAGGTTGAGTCAATCTCAGGCCCGTTGAGTCAATCTCAGGCCTGTGGAGTCAATCTCATTCCTATTGAGTCAATCTCGTAATTGATTGCCTTGTTCTGACCATTACAACCATTTATTGCATTTATTGTACGTTACATAAATGATTTGTAACTGATGGCATAATGATGGTAAATCCCGTGAAATCCGGGATTAATTGATTCTTTCCACATTTGTAATTATGAGCTATTCTCTTGTAACTGATCCAGAGCTATTCTATAATGGTTAGTTTCGAGATTAATAGGCACGGTACAAGTATGCATGGTCCCGAGGATGTTTCATGTGTCATCTTTACATGTCATTCTTTATTTTTCTCATAACTTTGCTGACATGTACCACCAATAAATAGACTCACGTGGCGAGTCTATTTTTCACTAATACAAATAGTCTCCCCATATTCTGGTTACTTACTGTGATATGAACGGGAAGTTAAATATTTTTATCTTTTCCACCCTCGTCTCTGCCTCATTAAGAACCTTGTTGAAAAACTCAATAGGGACAAAAATCAAGCGAAGAAAAAATAGTGCAAAACTTAGGAATTCAGATGACAACTTAGTCACTTATTTTCCTTTCGTCAATGATCGGTTGGTGCTAAAAAAGTATCACTACCACAGAAAGCTCGATCTCGGATTTTTTTGTTCAGTCGAAACTTCTAATCTCTGAATTTTGACTCTTGGGTTTTTAGTTATAACCTCACAGCTTTAGAGACCGGGGATGTTAATAACTAGGAATTTTTTACTTCTAATTTTGATAAAGTCCAGAAATTTGATACATCCTATTAACTTTACGATCGAAAAACAAAGCTTCCGACGGCTAGCCACTTCATTGGATGAGTTTAGAAGATGAGTACTATGGATACTAATCTGGATACTATCCTTGCACGTCTTCCAAAGAAAGGATTTGACATGGGAAAGAAAAAGCTTTCCGCGGATAGTGAGAGTAATCCCCGAACCAATCCTCTGCCTACTCCATTTCATCTCCAAGATAGATGATATTTCCATTATCTTGGTGGATAATAGAGAGAGTTATCTAATTTGAGAAAGATATAAGTACTACAAATTTAAGTGATGTAATCACGTTTATCTAGATATCATTTGGTACTTTAGGAAATTTACCTGCGTACTAACGTTTCTTTGCACTTTATTAATTTATTTGAGTGTTCATTTTTACTTTAGATATATATATGTATATTTGGATGCATCATTTCATATGCGATGTATTAAAGTTGCACTTTTGGGTGTCTAACTTTTAAATAAATTAGGGCCCTTTTATATATTTAAAATTCTATGAAGAGGACGTCTCCTTTTCATTCAGGTGTAAAATAGCATTGATTGGTACGAGTAGACTTCTAGTCTGATGGATTAATCTCGGTAGGATTTACGAGAGTATTGACTCCAATATGATTTAAGGGAGTATTGGTCCTGGTAAGATATTGAGTCTGGGGGAATATTGATCCAAAATAAATATATATTTTAGTAGATTTGTCCCAAGGAGATATTTAATCTGATTGGATGTTGAATTCGATTTTGAGTATATGAACATACTTCCAAGTAGAGAGGGACACATGAATGGTCATTAATATATACGTGATAATCGATCTGAGTCATATTATAATCAGGCGTTAAGAAATACTTATATATTTAACTTGAATGTCATTGTTGGACCGAATATAAGCCATGTGTTTGTTCAAAGTGAACTTTATTCTGTTGTCATATTTGCGTATATTTATCTTGACGTGGATATAAAAATCTCATTTTTCATCGTGGGATTCTGGACTCTGACATGGAGTTCTCGATCCTTTTTGTGTACGTGTAGTATATATATTTTTGAAGAACTGATTCAACATTGTTTGAAGTGTTTATTCTTGATATGAGCAAGACAACTAATTGAGTTAAGATAGTGGTAAATAATATCGGAATACTCTTAGGAATTCTATCTTCCAAGGCAATTGACTGTTTGTACCACTTATTATAATGTCAGATCAAATTAACTAATCTTCCCTAGCGTTTAATTTTGAGGTATGAGAACTCAAACACTGGATTCATAATTTGACAGTCCCCAGTTTAATAGTCCCTCGTAGGATAACTAATTTCAATGTTGATGGACTTTCAAATGGTCCAAATCCAACATAGGGAAGGTACTGGAGCTCTTTTTTTAAATATTTTTTGCTCTAGCCGGGAACTTTGGAGGTTCCAAAAGGTTGTCGAGGATCATGCCATATCTCGATTTGAGTTAGTCATACTGGCTTTGATGAGTTCTCGATTTAAAGCCTTATTATCAAAGTACTTTTCACTATTCTCTTTGTAAATTTGTTGCATCATATATTCTGGTTGTCTGGGTCCTTGTGGTATTTTAGCTTTGGGACCATTGAAATATTCTCAAATATAATTCTCCTTCAACAATGCAGTACGGGATGAGAAGCACTCAGAACTGTCGAGATCATGATTGTCTTTGGGTAATGTCTCATTCTGCAAGTAATAAATCAATTTATTGTGCCAATTTCAAATTAAATTAATCGAGCTTACCTCATTTTCATTCTAATTGATGATAGATCAGGGATCGCCCAAATAAGGGATAACTCGATCCCGAGACTGTTTGATCCGGATATTATATTTCTCAATAAGAGCCCGTAACTGCTTTTGCAGTCTGTGATATCAACAGTAGATCCGAGACTAGCATATCTGGCTCGATTTTCTCGGGCAATATAGTTTCTTGGATTTGATCACTAGTTAAGAATCAATCGTTAAATCATCATTTTTACTCAGGGTCCCTATAACGACCGGACCGGTCGTTTTACTTTTTAGAACCTCGTTCCCTAAATAAAACTTCGTGCGCTTGTTTTAACTATTTTACGACCTGCGGGGGTGGTTGGTTCGGGACTTGGAAGAATTTGGGTTGAAATAGGCCCACTTGATTCCTTAAGATTTTCTTAAAGGCCAAGTTTGACCTTGGTCAACATTTCTAGCAAACGGACTCGGATCTATATTTTGGCAATCCTGGAGGGCCCGTAGGAAAATATGGCACCTGGGTGTATATCTGGAATTGAATTCCGAGGTTCCTAGCCCGAGTAATTAATTTTTATTAAAAATTGTTAAACTGAAATTTCAAGGATTAAAGAAACTAAATAATGATTGATCACGTTGGTATCGAGCTCGTATATTAGTTCCGGGGCCCAGTACAGGTCTAATATAACATTTAAGACTTGCCCTCAAAATTTGGTGTCAATCCGAGTAGTCTAATTACGTTTTGGCTCGTTAGAAGTGAATTAAGAACTTGAAGTTCATAAGTTTACCACGAAATTGGTTATGAAACAAAGTAGAAATCATATATTATTGATCCTTAGGTTACAAGGAACAACTTTCTTTGAAAAATGTCAGAATCCGGGCACGTGGGACCGGGGTCAGATTTTAGAAAACTTATGTTTAAGGTTGGGAAATTGCTTTAATAGTTGGAATGCAATCTTGAGAGCTTGTATTGACTAGTTCCTACTTTGTTTAATTAGTTTCAGATCATGCTGCTCCAAATTGAGGGTTTCAGCATATTCTTGATATTGGAAGTACGCTTTGGACCGATGTGAGTCTCCTATCTAACCCTGTAAGAGGAAATTGTCCCCATAGGTATAATACTTGAATAATTTACCACTAAATGCGGGGGCTACGTACGCGTTTGGTGACGAGAGTCTGTACGTAGCTACTATTATGCTTAAGTCCGGGTAGTTTACGACCAAAAAGCATGTTTTATGTGATGTTCTTGTGACTCAATGATAAATTCAAGATTTCTTAAATCTTGTTGAATATGGTAAATGATTCTAATAAGTGGAACACTATTTTCTTGCCCTTTTAAAAGAGAAGTTGATATTTTGTGGATACTTGCTCTCCTGATGTCTATCCTTGTCTACTTGTTGTTGTGTTTAAATACATTTGACCGCGTCACATGTATGATTCATGAGCGGGGTAATATATGCATCTATGGTTTGCGTCGTTCGACCTTCAAATAGTGTACACTTTATTTTTAGGTTGGATCGGGTCGTACGACCTCGGCACTACTTGCGTATGCTTATTGATTGGTATATTGCTATGGATGTAACCTTGTTATACGCCTTGCAATGTAAATGGCTAACTGTGATATCATCTAGTAAAGAACTTGTTGCTTCATGCTATGGATTGTTATCCATTGTGCTATTCATGTTTAGTGTATCAGTTATCATGTTATTTGACCCTAGTAAGTGTCATGTCAACCTCTCGTCTCTACTTCTTTGATATTTGACAGGATACTTACTGGGTATATATTATTTATGTACTCATACTACGCTTCTATACTTAATTGTACGGGATCTGAGGTAGGTACATCTGGTTACCAGGATGGTGCATACCCTTGACCGCCCGAGATTTCCACGGTGAGTTTCTCCCTTCCTATGTCATTCAATAGCCGATGGAATCTTTTCTTTACTTTTGGCTATCTATTCTATTTCAGACAGTAGGATAGTATTATTCTTTTGTATAGCTGTCCACGCGCTTGTGACACCAGGTCTTGACACACACATTAGTAGACTACTCTTTTGGGTTGTATAACTATTACTGAATGTTGATTATTATCGCATGCTTTAATTTATAATTAAGAAAATTTTGTAACTATTTTAATAAGTAAAAGGAGAATTTATTAATGTTTTTGCGTTGGCTTGACCGACAACGGTGTTGGGCGCCATCACGGCTTGAGGTGAAATTGGGTCGTGACAATATGGTATCAGAACACTAGGTTTAAGTAGGTCTGATGAGTCATGGGAAAACCTAATAGAGTCTTTCGGATCGGTACGGAGACATATGTATTTATATTCGAGAGGCTATAGGGTATTAGGAAACTACTCTTTATTCATTTCCTATCATGTAGTGGATGGTACACTAAATTTCTCCCTTCTATTCTCTCATAGATGGTGAGGACTCGCATAGCAGATGTTCCCGACCTGGGAGGCGCTGCTTCCCCCATTGCTAGAGGCCGGGGAGGGCACCGGCCCGAGGTAGGGGACGAGGGCATCCCAGAGCTATTCCAGTAGCACTACCAGTGGATCCGGCGAGAGATTCTATTATTGAGAAGCAGGGCGTGGTGCCCGCAGCTGAGCCTACCCCGACGGACTTTATGACAGCATCAGGTTTTCAGGAGGTCATGGGCCGTATGCTACGGTTCATGGACACCATGACTCAGGCTGGTTTATTTCCAGCGGATCCAGCTACATCACATTTAGGAGGGGGAGCACAAACCCCTACTACCCAGGCTCATGGTCATGCAGCTGTAGTGTATCAGACTCCGTGTGCACTACCTGCGGATGGGGCTCGGCTACTTGCTGCAGTGGTGCCCGAGCCCATACCAGTTGCGGATGGTGACCCGCAGAAGTTGTTGGATAGATGGACTAGACTTCACCCTCCTGTCTTCGGAGATGAGCGCCATGAGGATGCTCAGGATTTCATTGATTGGTGTAGGGACAGACTGCACAAAATGAGGATATTGGAGTCGCATGGGGTTGACTTCACCACTTTTCAGCTAGAGGGCAGGACCCGTAGGTGGGTCTTATATTCTTGGCAGACCCGCGGGTTCTCCTCCTATCACTTAGTGTCAGTTCACGCAGTTATTTTCGGACATGTATATTCCACCCTCTGAGAGGGAAGAGTTGCGGTACCAATTTGAGCAGCTTGAGCAGGGCTGGATGTTCGTGACCGATTATAAGGTGAGGTTTTTGGAGTTATCCCGCCATGCATTGATGATACTTCCTACTAATACAGAGAAGGTGCAAAGGTTTTTTATAGGGTTGCATTCAGGTATTAGGGCCAATATGGCCCGAGAGGTGGAGATAGGGATTTCTTATTAGCTAGTGGTGGAGATTGCTTAGAGGATTGAGGGCTACCGTTTGAGAGGTAGAGAGCAAGTGCAGCAGGACAAGAGGGCTCGATTATCTGGAGAGTTCAGAGGTGCCATGGCTAGGGGTAGAGGTCAGTTTGGTAGGGGTTAGCCCAGTAGGCCCCCACATCCAGCACCACCACCTACTCAGGGTGCTCCAGCACGCCCCTATTTCAGTGCCATACCAGAGAGTTCTTATCTCCTGCCAGCTATTCATAATTTCTCCAGTGGACATTCAGTTCCTCAAGGTTCTTCTGGATCCTATTCTAGTGCTACACCAGAGAGTTCATACCGTCCTCCAGCCATCTCTAGTTCCTCCGGTAGGTATTCAGGCCATTAGGGCCAGGCTTCCGGGGAACAAGCTATGGTTCCCAGAGTTTGCTACGAGTGTGGAGACCTAGGCCACATGAAGAGAACCTGCCCCAGGCTTCGGGGCAAGACATTACAGTAGGGTCAGCAACCTATGATTCAGCACCAGCTGCCCAGCCGCCTAGAGGCAGGGGACAAAGCGATAGAGGTCGTCGTAGAGGTGGAGGCCAGACAGGGAGATGTTAGCCATCTACTACTCAATTAGGTGGAGGCTAGCCAGCCGGTGCTCCCACCAGATTCTATGCTCTTCCGGCCAGACCAGATGCATTGGCCTCAGATGTCGTTATGACAGGTATTATTTCCATCTGCGGTAGAGATGCTTCGGTATTATTTGACCCAGGGTCCACCTATTCATATGTGTCATCTCTGTTTGCTCGTTTTCTAGTTATTGCTCCTACGCCCTTGGGCACTCCTATTCATGTATCCACTCATGTGGGCAATTCTGTAGTTGTGGATCGGATCTACCGGTCCTATGTGGTCACCTTCTGTGGTTTCGAGACTAGAGCAGATCTCATGTTGCTTGATATGATTGATTTTGAGGTAATTCTAGGCATGGAATCGTTATCCCCATACAACGCCATCCTTGATTGTCATGCCAAGACTATCACATTGGCGATGCCAGGGTTGCCAGGGTTAGAATGGAGGGGTTCTACGGTTGATACATCCAGTCAGGTTATCTCATTTTTGAAGGCTCGAAATATGGTCGTGAAGGGGTGTTTGGCTTATCTAGCTTATGTTTAGTATACCACCACAGAGTCTCCGACGATTTGTTCAGTTCCAGTAGTCTGGGAGTTCGCCGATGTGTTTCCTTCTGATCTTCCTGGCATGCCACAGGATCTCGATATTGATTTTTGCATTGATCTGGCTCCAGGCACCCAGCCTATATATATTCCACCGTATTGCATGGCTCCGAAAGAGTTGAAGGAGCAGCTTGAGGAGATGCTAGCAAAGGGGTTTGTTAGGCCCAGTGTATCACCTTGGAGTGCACCAGTGTTATTTGTGAAGAAGAAAGATGGGACTATGCGGATGTGCATTGACTACCACCAGTTGAACAAGGCTACCGTCAAGAATAATTACCCGTTGCTGCGCATTGATGATCTGTCCGACCATTTGAAGGGTACTAGGGTGTTCTTTAAGATCGACTTGAGGTTAGGGTACCATCAGTTGAAGATTCAGGACTCGGATGTTCCGAAGACTACATTTCGAACCATATATGGCCGTTATGAGTTTCTTGTGATGTTTTTGGCTTGACTAACGCCCCAACAACATTTATGGACTTGATGAATATAGTGTTCAGGCCTTATATTGATTTTTTTGTCATCCTCTTCATTGACGACTTCTTGATATACTCACGTAGCTTGGGGGAGCACGAGTAGCATTTAAGAGTAGTGCTTCAGGCCTTGCGAGAGCAGAAGCTATATGCTAAGTTCTCCAAGTGTGAGTTTTGGCTAGAGTCAACGGCAATCCTGGGCATATATTGTCAGGAGAAGGTATTAAGGTGGATCCCAAGAATATTGAGGCAGTTCAGAGTTGGCCACGTCATACTTCAGTGATTATTAAGTTATTACAGGCGATTCGTGCATGGCTTTTCATCTACTGCATCACCTCTGACCAGATTGACCCAGAACGGTGCTCCTTTCTGTTGGTCCGATGATTGTGAGGCGAGCTTTCAGAAGCTCAAGACAGCTTTGACTATAGCACCAGTTCTTGTGTTGCCTTCCGATTTAGGAATGTATACGGTATATTGCGATGCTTCACGCATTGTCTTGGGTTGTATATTGATGCAGGAGGGGTGAGTTATTGCATATGCCTCCCGTCAGCTGAAAATTCATGAGAAAAATTATCCTGTGCATGATCTGGAGTTGGCAGCGATTGTCCATGCTCTTAAGATATGGAGGCATTATCTATGTGGGGCCTCATGTAAGGTTTATACCGATCATCACAGCTTGCAGCATTTGTTCAAGTAAAAGGATCTCAATTTGAGTCAACGTAGGTGTCTTGAGTTACTAAAGGATTATGACATCACCATTCTTTATCATCCGGGCAAGGCAAAAGTTGTCGCGGATGCCTTAAGCAGAAAAGCAGAGAGTATGGGTAGCTTGGAATTTATTCCAGCAAAGGAGAGGCCACAAGCCTTGGACATTCAGTCCTTGGCTAACAGACTGGTGAGGTTGGATATTTCGGAGCCCAGTCGAGTCCTTGTGTGTGCTATTGCCTAGTCTTCATTATTGGAGGAGATCAAGGCCCGACAGTTCGATGATCCGAATTTGGCAGTTCTCAGAGAGACGATGCTACAGGGTGTTGATACCTAATTTTTCCCAAAATATTTTTCAAATTGCATATATACCTTCAAAATCATGCATCAATAGCAATTGGTATTTTTCCATAATTTTCCTATATTTTATTAATTTACCCAGCATTTTATTTCCAATAAATAATTACAAAATGGCATTACAAATGATTTCAAAAGCATTTCTTGATTTAATTTATTATTCATGGTTCTATTTAAACCAAATTATTTAATAATTAGCCAAATTGGCATCATTTGGCCTCAATCGCAATAACTTTGCAATTATAGCCCAAGCATATGATTTTATACTATTTTTGACCAGAAATTAACCATTTGTATTTTAAAATATTAAATAATTTTCTATTCATAAAATTTATTTTGTATAGTTATCAGCTATTTTTGTAAATTTTTTATTTAATTTAGTTGGGTATATAAAAAATAGTCAATTTTATTTCAATTCTAGCCTAATTAAATTATATCCCAACCCAATTAAAATAGCCCAAACCCCAGGCCCAATCCATCAATCCTACCCGACCCAATCCCTGGTCCAATTTAGACCGTTGATCAATTCTAATCAACAGTCCAGATCCCCCCTTTCCTAATGTAACCTAATAGACTAACCCCCTCTCCCCCTATTCTCTCATTCTTTCATTACTCTCCGCCGACACACCCTCCCATTCTCTCAAGCTCTCTCTGATAAACCATGGCTCCTCTCATCGGTTGTTGGCTCGCCGGTAACAATGGCAGTTCCACCATCACCCCTAGCCTCCATGGCTTCCCCCATGCAGGATTATTGCTACCCTAAGGTCCTCAAGGATTCAGAGGTTATTCAACTCAGCCCCATGGTTTTTCATGTCATTCTGAGGCCAATCTTGGCCTGTTCGACTAAGATCCTGCCATCTCCGGCTAGAACCTGTGATTTTTGAGCCGATTCTCTCTCTTTGGGTTCTCTCTCTGAAACCCTGATTTTGACTCTTGATTTCTAAGATCTGTAACAAGATCTCTATTCGAGTTGTCTTTACCGTTTCCTTAAGGATTTCTTTGATTTCTTCTAAAACGACTCTTCGTCTTTAAACTAGGGTTTCTTAATCCCTTCTCAAAATGGCTTTTCCTTCTGATTTTGGTATTAATCTATGATTTTCACTATGTTTAAACGTTTATTTGAAGTTTTTCTTTTATCTAAGTTATTGTGTTGAAAACCCTAAGTTTCTTGGTTTTAATCCTGGATTCTAAGTCTGTTTTGTGATAACATGTTCGTTTAATCTGTATATGTGTTTGTTTCTCACGAGCCTTATGATTCTCTGTGGTTTTACCCTATCTTGTTCATCAGTACCTATGACTTTTACTACTTCCGCCTATGTCATGTTTATTCTATTAACTCATGCTATGCTCTACAAGAATCACTTATATGATTTTTGCCCTACTCAGCTTCTTAAAATTCTGATTTTGCTTACTATGTGCTTGTTCTCGTAAATTTGTGCTAAATCAGTGCTATTTGCTATTTTTGAATCTTTGAATCTCTGTGACTGATCCTTCACTGATTTCTTTTTCTCTACTGATTTCAACCTCTAAATATTTTCTTGCCTTATTTTATGGTTGACTATGCTATCAAATTGATTCTTAGACATTTTTCTTAATTAGAATTTGCCGAACCTAGCCTCTATTACATGCTTTATACTATGCTTATTTCCTTATATGTCATGTTCAGAATTACATGATTTCATTCCTTATTTGTCGCTGTTTATTACCGTTTGATCTTTTAATTCCTTAATTAAGGGAAGTACCTATGCTGATTTGGTTCTAATTGATACATATTGCTTTAATTACTGCTGAACTATATTTTCTGCCTTATTAGCTGCTTGTTCCTTAAGCTATAAATACCCTACTTTCATTAACACAACAAACAAACACATGAGTTCCAAAGCTCTCTCTCTCTCTCTCTCACAAAAAAAAATACTCTTCTGCTCTCTTTTCTTTGGTTACTTGCTATTGCTCCAAGTCAGCTGGTTGCAAGCCAAGGCTGATTACTCTACTCTCTTGCTCCTCACTTTGTGTTTACTATCTTCTTTACTGGTATGTTCTAATTTTAATTCAAGTCCCAAAACAATATGCTTCTCCTATTACTTCAATTTGTCATGTTTCTAATATGCTTCCATTTATGGTTTTGTTGCTCAACCTGCAATTAACATGTCTACTTCATTGTTTTCTTTACTGCATGCTTCTGAATATACCTCCTTAGGATTAGCCTACTCTTGAATCCCTTTTTAGGGTACTCCAATGTGACTATGTTTCTCTAATCCCTGGCATGCATCTTCCTAAGTAAAGTAGTTGGCTATCCTAAGTCTGTTTGATTCTATATTACCCTGAAGTTCATGTTGCACTTTAAAAGCCTTGAACCCTTTCAAGGCTCCTCAAATTTTGTACCTCTATGCATCTGTGCTTACTATGTTCCCTATACTTACCCCAAATCCTCATTACCCCTGAGTGGATGTGTGCACTTGTTTGATTCCATTTATTGAAGTGCTGATGAACCTCATCTTGTTCTGTATTTGGTTTGATTGTTAGTCACTTTACCCTTTTCAAATTGTCATAATTAATAACTCCCATGTTATTTTACAAAACTATTACAAACAAGTATCTTTTCAAACTATTTTCCTGTGTAAATATTTTCAAAACTATGTCAAGCACTCTCACTCTACTCTTAGACCACTAAGTTCTACCCTTTTTGTATGGGCCCTGCCTTGGGACCCTTGAGCTCCCTCTGAACTTGGACACACAAAAGCTAGCCTTTCCACATTGCTCTTACTCTGTCTTGGCTATAAAATCTCGGTGTGAGCACCACCCGGGATCCCTTGAGGTCCTTAGGGAACTTTGACACACCCGAATATGAGAAAGGCTTAGAATCATGGCATTTGAGTCATTTTCGAGATTTTGGGCCTATCAGTAGGCTCCCTATAGCATAAATTTTTTTTTTCTTATTTCGATTGTGTAATATAGGCAAATGGTTTGTAATAACTATTGTAAACAACTCCGGGGATGGATTGTGGAAAGGAAAGGGGTGATTATGCATGCTTTATCTATTAAAATGGTAGAAAACATGTTATTAGGTTTATATTCCTACTTGCACAATAGAAACTATGCTCAGGACTCATTTCATGCATTAGAGATCATGTTCCCTAGGACTTACACTTACTATTTTCAGCATGTCCATTTCGCTATCATATCACTTAGAAAATCCTGTGTTAAATATGTTAATAACCGGTGTTTTCTGCGATCATGTCCCTACTGCCATACGCACTTAGAGATCATGTTCCCTAGGACTTACACTTACTGTTTTTAGCGTGTCCATATCGTTATCATATCATTTAGAAAATCCTGTGTTAAATGTGTTAATAATCGATGTTTTCTGCGATCATGTTTCTACTGCTATACGCACTTAAGGCTAAACAAGACTAACAAACATATCATCCCTACATATTTTAGAATCATGTTCAAACGCTGTACTATTTATGCATATAGAAATCCTGCTTAGGATTCTATATCTCTGTGCATTAGATACCATGTCTTTAAGATTTTATATTCGCTTACGCGTGCTTAGGCCAACTATGAATGCACAAAAAGGGGATAAAACAATTTTACCCAGTTCTTACAATTAACTGGTGATAATTCTATGTGCTGAACACCTAGAATAGCATGTTTAAACAACCTATTTTTAATCATTTTTCCTTACTTCTGAGGATTGGTATACTATCTCACACCTAAGCAAGACTTATGGAACCAAGCTGTTAAAATAGAAAATTTTCCTTATTGTGTATGCTGCGTAATTCTCAACAGGTTTTAAAATTAGTAGGCAGACTGATTAGGCCTTTCTGAGTAATACAACAAATCAGCTATCTGATTACCTTCTAAAAAACACCTAGATGTCATGCCTTAGGAATTTGAATACTGCCCTTAACTGTGTTTGAGTCGTATTGCTTATGTGTTTGTTTGAGGAGGAAACTCTGAGCCTTTTAATTGTTCCCATTTTGTGTGAAAGTCCTAAATGTTTTGACTGTCACCTTAGAATTTTTGCCTTTTTAAAACCTTAGGGGTACGTCTAGAAACACCTAAAGGTAGAATTCCTAACTCCCTCCAGGATCATTAAGAAGGAACGGGTAGCATCACACGATAGGAATCCGAGACCAACACTCGTTTTGCATGACCAATAAGGGGACGAGAAAGGTAGACATGGATATGATAACCAGTGAGCTAATGCCACATGTATCCCCTTTCTAAGGAGTGATTACCGGGCATTGTACTGATATGATCCTATAGGCTAACCAACCTAGGACACCCCTTTACGTTCGCAAATATCCTTAGATTGTACTTCTTTTTCTAGCTTTTCATTAACTGTTTTTTCAAACATCTATGTACTTAAACTTAAATCCCTTACTATTTGAGACATACTAGTTTATTTTCTAAATTGTACAAATCCACAAAAATTGTCTGGCTGGGAACCACACTAGTGGATCCTGAGGGGTGCCTAACACATTCCCCTTAGGATAATTTCAAGTCCTTACCCTGTCTCAGGTTACCAAATGTAGTTATGAACGAACCTTGTAGGTGCCCTAACGTACCTTAAATCGTTAGGTGGCGACTCTTCAAAATGCAAACCCCTTTCCCAAAAGGAACAAGGTGTCTCAACCAAAATATCATGAACCCAATTTTGCCTGAAAAAAGAGGGCGCGACAACATGCGACTCCGTTGAGGACTTTAGGCTTTTACCATTTCAGACCATTTTTGTGAATTTGTACAATTATTTTTTTAATTCCTTTAAGCTTTAATTTCTTCTTCAACAGTAACTGACGTATGTTTCTTATTTCCTTCCTTTACTGCTGCTTTCAATTATAAAACTGTTGTATTTATTGCTTTCTTAACGTGTAAATACATGGCAATATGCTTTTAATAATTGCATAATCATGCTCAACATCATACTCCACTAGTGCCAAACAAAATGCTATAACAACGCTTGATGAGTGGTTGCACCCTTCCTATATCATTACCCCTAAATTCGGAAAGGCTTATTTGTAGTAAAACTAGTCGTTTAGAGGTGCATTCGACGGTTCCCTGCCTTCCCCCTCGAGTTGTCCGCTTGGAGGTACCAGTCTAAAACCCCATAGAAACTATATTCTATTATTGTTATTGCATGCATTATGGTCAAACCTAGCCGGGTCAGTTATGTTGTCCATATAATCATCCTTCAAGATAGCCTTGTCCAAAAGTCCACCGGGTTTCCCTAAACCCAAACAGACATTATCACGTTCTGTGCATTTATTTGGAAAATTAAATGTTTCATGCTAATTGTTGTTGTTAAATAGTCGAGTCTAGTAGGGGTAAGGGCCTAACCTTGTTTTCCTTGCAAAATATGAGGCACAGAGTCCCCAGATTCGGCATGGTCACCAAAATCCACCTAAGATTGCTGAGTTGGTGGGAAGATTTGCATTCTAGTGACAAAATCCTCGTTAGAAAATATCTGGGTAATATACCATCCCACTTGGAGATCCAGCCTAACAACATGATAATAAAAGCTGCTACCTTATTTTGGGATTGTGAAAGGGTCGTGTTCCGCTTTGGGGACATAGAAATGACACCTTTGCTAGAGGAGATAGGAGGACTGGCTAGTCTAATGTGGGAAACCCCAGGTTTGCTAATGCCTGAGAATCGCACAAGCAAGGGTTTCTTAAAAATGATGGGTTTGAAGAAGAACGTAGAATTGGTATGCCTAAAGGAATCATACATTCCTTTTGACTACCTGTATGAAAGGTACGGTCATAATAAAGCATATCGTACCTACCATTATGAGTTTACCATCACATTCTTGGGACATATCCATCGTAGAGTATTCGTCTTCATGTTTTGCTTCCTGGGTCTGATCGTGTTCCTAATGAAGAAGGGAGAATCCATACTAGGCTGGCTATGGTAACCAAGACCCTAATGGAGGGGATTGGTGGGCAGACATTCAGCATTATACCCATGATCATTGCAGACATATACCGAGCCTTAGAGAAGTGTCAACAAGGAGCGAAACACTTCGAAGGATGCAATCTGCTACTTCAGCTTTGGCTCATGTAATATCTCCAAAAGGGCAAATACCGACAAGAAATTCAGAGAAGGGCTTGGGATGACCACATCGCTTTCCACCATCCAAAGCGAATGAATTACATCCCTAACATGTTTTCTCATACTGAAAATGCCAAGGAATGGGTTGAGCTCTTTGATAACCTGACTGAGGAACAAGTTCAATGGATGTTCGAGTGGTTTTCAATAGAGGAGTTCATCGTCCGATCCAGAGATGCACCTTTCCTGATACTGATTGGTCTAAGAGGAACATACCCTTACATCCCTCTTCGAGTTATTAGGCAAGCAGGTACGAAGAAAGTCATACCCATGGTCGACAAGAAGAGCCATCTTCGAGCTAACTTCAAAAATGATGATAGTCCCCACAAGTGCCAAGCCCAGCACATGGGGCACTACAAGATCGTAATGGAGAAAGACACCATTGAGCCAGACAGATATCATGCCGGTTGTACCCCTTTCTATTCTAGTTGGTTGGAAGATAATTGGGCTGGTCTAGGCAAGCCAGGGTTTGTTCAAGGCAACAAAATTATAGATGAAAAGGTCGAGGCACAAGTCAAATACAACCAGTTGCGCAAAAGGATCCATAAATGTGAGAGAGAACACCGCGAGATACAAGAGTCCAACTAGAAGCTGATTGAGGAATGGAAAGACATGGCTATCAGTGCCAATAAAAGCCTAGGATATTTAGAGCGAGGCATAGTAGAACTAAAAGGAAAATTTCTCAAAAGGGTTGAAGACTGTCAAAAGGCTGAAAGGACCGAAGGTGGACATCTAGCCAGAGCATACCTATTGCTGGGACTTCGCGAATTGGGAAAGTTGTTCGAAGGAGCCAAGGATGTTGAGTCTGGGGAAGTTCCATCTGGGACCAAATAGATAGGAATTAACTTTTTCACTTTATGAATGTAATAAGGCCAATGGCCATTAGTGACCTTTATTTCTTGCTTATTTAGTGATGTTTTGGGATTCGCCTATGTGAGCACGTGATTTTTGCCCCAAGCAATTAATTCCAAAATAAAAATAAAAATAATAATTTTGATTGAAATTGGTTGATTATTGTATAGAAAGTATTAGTGTGTGTTTTAATTGTTGGAAATAAAGAAATTGAAACAAAAATACAAAATGAAATTAGCTTCAAAATACCAAAAATGAAAGGTAATTAGTAGGAAATTAGAAAATCAAGGAAAAATAAAAAATATATACAAAATAAAAGGAAAAATACATCAGGTATAAAACACAAGAAAAATACAGTATAATTAAATACAAGTCAAAAAATATATATACAAAATACAAAAATACAAGAAAAAATACAATGTATAAATACAAAATGCAAT
>MU785746.1:11357-29823 GCA_026770625.1 Nicotiana glauca
TAACACTAATTGGAACTATTTGGGCCAAAAATGACATTTGGGCTTTTTTTAGTAGATATTTTATTTTTGGGCTATTTTTTATTTAGGAAAGTTTATAGAGTGACATAGCTGGTAATTCCCCCTATTTTTATAAACTTTATTATTTTCTCGTAGTCATTATTTGGCCACTTCTGACCAAGAGATTGTGAGTTCGAGTCTCCCCAAGAGCAAGAAGGGAAGTTCTTGGAGGAAAGGATGTCAAGGATCTATTTGGAAACAGTCTCTCTATCCTAGGGTAGGGGTAAGGTCTGCATACACACTACCCTCCCCAGACTCTACTAAGTGGAATTATACTAGGTTGTTGTTGTTATTGTATATTTTTCTTTTAAGCTTTAGCTGAACTTTTGAATTAAAATATTTAAATCATCACACTAGTAAATAAAGTTTTTGACAATTAAGATCCAACGTAGAGTATTATACAACATGGCTAATATATCGTTTAAAATATTTAAATCATCACACCAGTAAATAAAGTTTTTGACAATTAAGATCCAACGTATATACAACATGGCTAATATCTCGTTAAGTTGAAATAACCTTACCAATTTATATAAGTAGTAGCTTTACGATACGTGCGTGTCGCGTGTATCTATATTAATGGGTACACTTTTTTTAAATTATGTAAATGTTATCAAATTATGTATTTGTCTAATAAAAGTTAAAGATTTTTTTAAATTTTTTAATGTTGTTCCCATTTAGTTAGCTTAATAAATAAAAAAATCATGTTCGACATAAGCTTTTAGACGCTTTATTGTGATTTATGAGGACGTATGTGGTCTTATGAAAATTATTGCTCTTTTAGTGGCATAACATAGAAAACAAAACACAAAAGAGAATAAAAGGTTGGTCTTAACTCTTATAGCTTCCCAAAAATTAATATTGTAAAGTCTAAAAATGATTATAGTTGAACTAGTATCTTATAATAAAAAAATTAATATACAAAAAACGAAGTGACGCATCATCATTTTTTCGACTAAATACAAGAAAAAAAATGGCAACTTATTATTTACAATACATATTTTTCTTATTATTTTTTTCCTTAATTTTTTTATAAAAATACATACAATTTATTAGTATAATTCTGATATATTTCAGTATCTTATTTATGCCTCACTTATTTGATTGGGTTTGTGCTTTAATGTGTGAAAGCTCAACAAATATTTTAAAGTACACTATAGATATTATTAATATAATTATATTATTTTCCAATGTATTCATTCTATAAACTTAGTTATATATAATATTTTTACTCATCCTAATATATTATAGGTTTGATTTATGAGGTATAATGTGACGACCCGAAGAGTCATCACTATTTTCTTATCCATTTCCGAGCTTCCGAGGCCATAAAAATCTAATTTATAATTGTCTCGATTTACGTGCACAGTCCTTACGCATAGCTGGAAACTCAAATATGAATTTCTGTGAAAATTTATAAGTTTTGATATTAATATGAATAAATTTGACTTCGGTCAATATTTTGGGTAAACGGACCCGGATCCGTAATTTGATGGTCCCGGAAGGTCCGTAGAAAAATATGGGACCTAGGCGTATGCCCGGAATCGAATTCCGAGGTCCCAAGCCCTAGAAAAGAATTTTTGAGTAAAATTATTTCCTGAAAATATTTAAGGAAAATAAAAATGAAATTTGATTAAAAAGTGATTGTATCGGGCCCGTATTTTTGTCCTAGTGCCCGGTACAGGTCTTATATGGGGTTTAAGCGCTTTCTATAAAGTTTGGTTGAAAACAGACGTCGTTTGATGTGTTTCGGACTTAAAATGGAAAATTTGAAGTTTTATGAAATTTGGAAGAAATCATGGATTTTAAGGTTTAATTCATTGTTTTGATGTTGTTTTGGCAATTTGATCGCACAGTTAAGTTCGTATGATGTTTTTGAGTCAGTGTGCATGCTTGGTTTGGAGCCACGAGGGCTCGGGTGAGTTTTGGATAAGTGTCAGGTAGTTTTGGAGTTAGAGAAATTGCAGAAAATCTGCAACAGGTGCACAGTGATTTCCTTCTTCGCATTTGCGATGAAGCTATCGCGTTCGCGAAGCTTCAGCCTATCCTTCATCGCGTTTGCGTCCCAGCCCTCCCGATCGCGATGCTTCTGTTTCCTATCCTTCGTGTTCGCGCCAGGTCTCACGCGTTTGCGTAGACCAAATTTTGGACCCCCGGATTTTTACTCTTCACGTTCGCATCCCTCAGCTCGCGAACACGATGGTCAGTCAGCCCCTACCCTTCGCGAACGCGAAGGGCAATTTTGTGCACAGCAATTTTAAGTTCTAAAAACATAACCATTTCGGGATTTCTCCCACATTTCACGAACCCACCTTCCCCAAAGCTCCATAGGCGTCCATTAGAGCTCTTCTTCACCAAAACTTCTGAGGTAAGTATTGTTTAACTCGTTTTCTTCAATTTCCATCAATATCAATTGAATTCCTAGGCCTAAACATGTTAAAATAGGTAGAAAATTAGAGAAATTGGGTAGAGTTAGAGTTTTCAAATATTTCATGAATTAGACCTCGTTTTGGGGTCGAACTTAAATTATATATTCGGGCTCGTGGGTGAATGGGTAAATTTATTTTGGCTCAAACCTCGTGTTTTGACCAAGCGGGCCCTGGGTCGATTTTCCTAATTTTGGGTAGAACATTTGGAAAAATATATTTAAGCATTTGGATTGGATTGTTTAGTATTATTGTTAATATTAAATTAATTTTTTATAGATACGATTGGATTGGAACCAAATTTGAAAGGAAAAACGGTGCTTAAGGATTGAGTTGGCTATAGAACATCGAGGTAAGTGTTTGATCTACCTTAGGTCGAGGGAATAGGAGTTGAGTCTTATTTGCTACTTGTTAATTGTATAGTACGATGTACAGGCATGGTGACGAGTATCTATACATAGGTGTCAAGTATGACCGTGAGTCTTTATATTGTGAATATTTGGACTTTGTCTTACCTTGCATATCTAAATGATGATTTGTATATATATTGCAAAAAGTATGTAACGGAAATTGTGATGCTTAATATTGAGGAGCGTTGGCTCAAATTATAAATGGATTTCTGAGTAAGAATGAAGAAAGAAAAAAGGAATCATTTAATTATTCCCTCGCCAAAATAACTATGGAATTGTTGATATATATTCCTTGAATGGAAATTGTATTGTACATTATTGAGTCCTTATTGGGCCCTATTTATATTTTCCAGTTCATTCCCTCGCTCCTTAATTGTGATTGTTGTTTGGATGAGTAAACATGATAAATGAGATTTGTGAGTCGGGTTGTACGTCGTAACAGTGATAATTGTGGATCGGGTTGCATGTCGCGGTATGATTAAGTGATAATTGTGGATCGGGTTGCACGCCGCGGCATGATTAAATGATAAATGATATGGATCAGGTTGCACGCTGAGGCATTATTAAATGATAAATAATATTTTAGGAGCGGGTTGTACGCTGCAATAGTGTTGATACATATTGGGATCGGGTTGCGCGCCGCAACAGTTGATGATAAAAGTGTGTTTAATTTGCATATTGTGTTTAATATGGATAATGGTTTCCTTATTCGCTGTAAAATTCTAAACTTCCTTAGACGATTGCTCTGGAATTATTATTAGTACTGGTATTACTTCTGTGATATGTTTTTCCCTTCCCATTGTTTTTTACTTGTCTATTTTTGTTTATTATCCGTTGTATATTATATAACTGCACAGGTTTATGTGATTGTCTGGTTCTAGCCTCGTCTTACTTCGTCGGGGTATGCTAGGCACTTACTAGCACATGGGGTCGGTTGTGCTGATACTACACTCTGCGCTCTTTTTGCGAAGATACAGGTGTCGGACAGGAGCAGCAGCAGTAGTGCGAGTGTTAGAATTTTGATCAGCGAGGTACCAAGGTAGCCTTGCAGGCGTCCGCAGACCCGGCGTCTCTTCTATCTTTGTTTTCAGTCTGTTATCTCATGTATTCGAGACAAACAGTTTTATATTTCTTTCAAACGGTTGTGTTTAGTATTCTTAGTAGTTCGTGAGTAATGTGATACCAGTTCTTATGCAGAGGTTGATAACTTCCGCATTTCACTAGTATAATTAACTTAAGTCTTCCTCTCATTTAATTTATTCCGATGTATTCATATTATGTTGTTAAATTGTTAAAAGAAGAATTTGATAACAAAAGAGATAAATAAGAGCTGGCTTGCATAACTCCTATTAGTAAGCGCCATCACGACTCCCGAGGGTGGGAAATCCGGGTCGTGACAAGTTGGTATCAGAGCTCTAGGTTACATAGGTCTCACAACTCACGAACGACCTTAGTAGAGTCTGAGGGATCGGTATGAAGACGTCCGTATTTATCCCCTAGAGGCTACAGAGTTGGAAAAAATTTCACCTTTGTTCCTTCCTGTCGTGCGAATTTATTCTTCAAATACTAATTGAATTTCTACTATGTTCTTCCGCATATGGCAAGAACACGCACTTCCTCATCTACCGATCAGCGGCCCGAGGCCCCAGCAACAGCTCCCACCAGGGGTAGAGGGCAAGGCCGAGACCGTCCTAGAGGCCGAGGCAGGGGCAGAGCTCAGTCCCGAGCAGCAGCACCAGTGGCGGAGCCTCAGATTGATGTTGAGGAGGAGGTTCAAGCCCCAGCAGCTCCAGAGGGCCCAGCTCAGGTCCCAGAGGGGTTCATTGCCACCCCAGTTCTTCAGGACGCTCTGGTCCGATTGGTAGGCCTTATGGAGAGTGTCACCCGAGCGGGTTTGCTTCCAGCGGCACCAGCCACTTCTCAGGTTGGAGGAGGGACTCTGACTCCTGCTACGCGAACTCCAGAGCCAGTGGCTCTCCAGGTTCAGGTTCCAGTAGTTCAGCCAGCTGTGGCAGTTCAGCCGGGTATAGTAGCTCATACCGGCGAGGGTACGGCTATGTCCGCCGATGCTCTATGGAGGTTGGACAGATTTACCAAGCTCTTCACTACCACCTTCAGCGGTACTTCTTCAGAGGATCCTCAGGATTTCTTATATAGTTGCAATGAGGTTCTTCGAACTATGGTTATTGTGGAGACCAATGAGGTCGACTTTGCCACTTTTCGTCTATCTGGATCTGCCAAGACTTGGTGGAGGGACTATTGTTTAGCCAGACCAGCGGGGTCGCCATCTTTGACTTGGGATCAGTTTGCAAAGTTGTTTTTGGGGAAGTTTCTTCCAGTCCCTTAGAGGGAGGCTCTTCGCAGGCAGTTTGAGTGCCTTCAGCAGGGCTCCATGTCAGTCACTCAGTATGAGACCCGGTTCATTGATCTAGCTCGCCATGTCATTGTCATACTCCCCACCTAGAGAGAAAGGGAGGAGGTTTATTGATGGTTTGGTCCAGCCGATTAGTCTCTAGATGGCTATGGGAGCCGGGAGTGAGATCACTTTTTAGGAGGCGGCCAATGCAGCCCGCCGAATTGAGATGGCTCTGTTGCAGGGAGGTAGCCATGTTTCGGATAAGAGGCATCATCACTCAGGCCGATTCAGCGGTACCTCGTCTGGAGGTAGAGATTCTTATGGTATAGGCCATCCTCCCAGACCCTTTCAGTCAGCTCTCCAGGTTTTCCATGGTACTTCAGGTGGTCGTGGTTCTCAGACATACTATTCTGATCAGCAGCTTTACAGTGCACCATCAGTTCCTATTAGTGCACCGCCGATTCAGAGTTTCCGGGGTGGTCATTCAGGCCGCCAGGGTCAGCCACAGCATTCGAGTGGATGTTATGAGTGTGGTGAGTATGGCCACGTCAGGAGCGCTTGCCCGAGATTGAGGGGTGCACAGTCGCAACAGTATGGTCTCTGTCCTATGATTCAGGCACCAGATGTCCCACAGCCAGTCAGAGGTGGAGGTAGAGGTCATAGAAGTGGAGGTAGAGGTCATAGAGATGGAGCTCAGACCGCTAGAGATGGAGGCCAGCCAGCTGCAGGCCATCTCAGAGATATTATTCAGGGTGGTGAGGCTCACCCCCGATGTTATGCACTTCCAGCTAGGCCAGAGGCCGAATATTCAGATGCGGTCCTTATAGGTACTATTCTGGTTTGTGATAGAGAGGTTTCACTGCTATTTGATCCAGGGTCTATGTATTCGTATGTGTCTTCTTATTTTGCATCGTACCTGGTTCAGCCTAGTAATCCACTGAGTGTTCCTGTACATGTGTCTATACCGGTAGGCGATTCTATTATGGTCGACCGAGTTCATCGTTCATGTATTGTGGTGATTGGGGGTCTTGAGACCCGTGTTGATTTGTTTCTTTTAGATATGGTCAATTTCTATGTTATTTTGGGAATGGATTGGTTATCACCCTATGATGCTATCTTGGATTGTCATGCCACGACTGTGACCTTAGCCTTACACGATATGCCCCGTTTAGAGTGGAGAGGGACTCTTGGTCACTCTACCCGCAGTGTTATTTCATACGTGAAGGCTCGACGTATGGTCGAGAAGGGATGTTTGGCTTATTTGGCCTATGTTCGTGATTCCAGTGCCGAGGTTCCCACTATTGATTCTGTGCCCGTGGTTTGGGAGTTTCCTGAGGTTTTCCCTTCAGATCTCCCAGGTATGCCACCCGACAGAGATATTGATTTCTGCATTGATTTGGCTCCGGGTACCCAGCCCATTTCTATTTCGCCATATCGCATGGCCCCGCCAGAGTTGAAGGAATTGAAGGAGCAGTTGCAGGATTTACTTGGGAAAGGTTTCATCAGACCCAGTATTTCGTCGTGGGGTGCGCCGGTGTTATTTGTAAAGAAGAAAGATGGTTCGATGAGAATGTGCATTGATTACCGACAATTGAACAAGGTTACAGTCAAGAATAAGTATCCATTGCCGAGGATTGATGATTTATTTGATCAGCTTCAGGGTTCCAAGGTGTTTTTGAAAATAGACTTGAAGTCTGGCTACCACCAGTTGGAGATTAGGGCATCTGATGTCCCTAAAACAGCATTCTGCACTCGGTACAGGTATTATGAGTTCTTGGTCATGTCTTTTGGGTTGAAAAATGCCCCAGCAACTTTTATGGATTTGATGAACCGAGTGTTCAGGCCTTATCTAGACTTGTTCGTGATAGTCTTCGTTGATGACATATTGATATACTCCCGTAGCCAGGAAGAGCATGAGCAGCATCTCAGAGTGGTTCTTCAGACACTGAAGGATAGTCAGTTATATGCTAAGTTTTCAAAGTGTGAGTTCTAGTTGAGTTCAGTTGCATTTCTGGGTCATATTGTATCCGCAGAGGGTATTCAGGTTGATTCGAAGAAGATTGAGGTAATCAAGAACTAGCCTAGACCCACCTCAGCTACATATATTCAGAGTTTCTTGGGATTGGTAGGTTACTATTGGCGGTTTGTGGAGGGATTTTCATCCATCGCAGCCCAGATGACCAGATTGACCCAGAAGGGTGCCTAGTTCAGTTGGTCAGACGAGTGTGAGGTGAGCTTTCAGAAGCTCAAGACAGCTCTGACTACGGCATCGGTATTGATTTTGTCCACATGTTCAAGACTTTATACCGTCTATTGTGATGCTTCCCGTATTGGGCTTGGTGCAGTATTGATGCAGGATGGCAAGGTCATTGCCTATGCTTTGAGGCAGTTAAAGATTCACGAGAAGAATTACCCAGTGCATGATTTGGAGTTGGCAGCTATTGTCCACGCATTGAATATTTGGAGGCACTATTTATATGGCATGGCATGTGAGGTGTTCACCGATCACAAGAGTCTCAAGTACTTGTTTAAACAAAAGGAGTTGAATTTGAGACAAAGAAGGTGGTTGGAGTGTTGAAGGATTATGACATCACTATTTTGTATCACCTAGGAAAGGCCATTGTGGTGTCCGACGCCTTGAGTAGGAAGTCAGCCAGTATGGGCAGTCTTGCTTTTATTCCGGCCAGTCAGAGGTCGCTTGCCTTGGATGTTCATGCTTTGGCCAATTGATTTGTGAGGCTGGATATTTCTGAGCCTAGTCGAGTGCTAGCTTGCACGATTGCTCGTTCTTCATTATTGGAGCGTATCCGTGATCGGCAGTTTGGCGATCCTCATTTGTGTGTCCTTAGAGACACGGTGCAGCGAGGGGGTGCCAAACATGTTACATTAGATGCTGATGGAGTTTTGAGGTTGCAAGGGCGAATTTGTGTACCAAATGTGGATGGGCTTCGAGAGTTGATTCTAGAGGAGGCCCACAATTCCTGGTATTCTATTCATCCAGGCGCCGCGAAAATGTATCAAGATTTACGGCAGCATTATTGGTGGCGTAGAATGAAAAAGGATATTGTAGCATATGTAGCACGGTGTTTGAACTGTCAACAGGTTAAATACGAGCATTAGAGACCTGGTGGTTTATTTCAGAGAAGTGAGCTTCCCGAGTGGAAGTGGGAGCAGATCACTATGGACTTCGTTACTGGACATCCGTTGACTCGGAAGAAGTTCGATGCAGTTTGGGTCATTGTTGATAGGCTGACCAAGTTAGCGCATTTCATTCCTGTGGCAGTCACCTATCCATCCGAGAGGTTAGCTGAGATTTATATCCGGGAGATTGTTCACCTGCATGGTGTACCGGTTTCTATTATTTTGGACCGAGGTACACAATTTACCTCACGTTTCTAGAGAGCAGTTCAACAGGAATTAGGCACCTAGGTGCAGTTGAGTACAACATTTCATCCTCAGACAGATGGGCAGTCAGAACGGACTATTCAGATATTGGAGGATATGCTTCGAGCTTGTGTTATTGACTTTGGAGGTTCGTGGGATCAGTTTTTGCCTTTAATAAAGTTTTCCTACAACAATAGCTACCAGTCGAGTATCCAGATGGCTCCTTATAAAGCTTTATATGGTAGGCGGTGTCGATCTCCGGTTGGATGTTTGTGCTGCGAGACGCTCGGTTGTTGGGTACGGATTTGGTTCAAGAGGCCTTGGATAAGGTCAAGATTATTTAGGAAAGGCTTCCTTCAGCTCAGTCTACGCAAAAGAGCTATGCAGATCGTAAGGTTCGAGATGTAGCTTTCATGATTGGTGAGCGGGTATTGCTCCGAGTGTCGCCTATGAAGGGCGTGATGAGATTTGGGAAGAAGGGTAAGCTTAGCCCTAGGTTCATTGGTCCATTTGAGATTCTTGATCGAGTGTGAGAGGTGGGTTATAGACTTGCATTGCCGCCTAGCTTATCAGCTGCGCATCCGGTCTTTCATGTATCTGTGCTCCGAAAATATCACGGCGATCCAGCCCACGTGTTAGATTTCAGCACTGTCCAGTTGGACAAGGACTTGTCTTACGAGGAGGAACCAGTGGCTATTTTAGACTGGCAGGTTCGTCAGTTGAGATCCAAAATTTTTCACTCTGTTTGTGTTCAGTGGAAAGGTCAGCCTCCTGAGGCTTCGACCTGGGAGTCCGAGTCAGATATGCGGAGCCGTTATCCCCATCTATTCCCCAACTCAGGTACTTCCTTCTTATGTCCGTTCGAGGACGAATTGTTGTTTTAGAGGTGAAGAAAGTGACGACCCGAAGGATGATCACTGTTTTCTTATCCATTTCTGAGCTTCCAAGGCCTTGAAAACCTCATTTATAGGTGCCTCAATTTGCGTGCACAGTCCGTACGCATAGCTGGAAACTCAAATATAAATTTCTGTGAAAATTTGCTAAGTTTTGATATTAATATGAATAAATTTGACTTCGGTCAATATTTTAGGTAAACAGACCCGGATCCGTGATTTGATGGTCCCGGAAGGTCCGTAGAAAAATGTGGGACTGGGCCTATGTCCAAAATTGAATTCCGAGGTCCCAGGCCCGAGAAAAGAATTTTTGAGTAAAATTGTTTCCTGAAAATATTTAAGAAAAAAAATGAAATTTGATTAAAAAATGATGGTATCAGGCCCGTATTTTGGTCCCAGCGCCCGGTACAGGTCTTATATGGGGTTTAAGCGTTTCCTGTAAAGTTTGGTTGAAAACGGACATCGTATGATGTGTTTCGGACTTAAAATGAAAAATTTAAAGTTTTATGAAATTTTGAAGAAATCATGGATTTGAATGTTTAATTCATTGTTTTGATGTTGTTTTGGCGATTTGATCGCACGGTTAAGTTTGTAAGATATTTTTGAGTCAGTGTGCATGCTTGGTTTGGAGCCTCGAGGGTTCGGGTGAGTTTTGGATAGGTGTCGGGGTGGTTTTAGAGTTAGAGAAATTGCAGAAAATCTGCAACAGGTGCACAGTGATTTCCTTCTTCCCCTTCGCGACCTACTGCCCGCGATCGCAATGCCTTAGCTCGTTCTTCTTCGCGTTCTCAATGAAGCTATAGCATTCGCGAAGCTTCAGCCTGTCCTTCATCGCGTTCGCGTCCCATCCCTCGCGATCGTGATGCTTCCGTTTCCTCTCCTTTGCATTCACGTCAGGTCTCACGCGATCACGTAGACCAAATTTTGGACCCCCGAATTTTTACTCTTCGCGTTCACATCCCTTAGCTCGCAAACGCGATGGTCAATCAGCCCCTACCCTTCGCGAACGCGACCCCCCTGTCGTGAACGCGAAGGGCAATTTTGTGCCCAGCGATTTTAAGTTCTGAAAACATAACCATTTCGGGATTTCTCCCACATTTCACGAACCTCCCTTCCCCAAAGCTCCATAGGCGTCCATTAGAGCTCTTCTTCACCAAAACTTCTGAGGTAAGTATTATTTAACTCGTTTTCTTCATTTTCCATCAATATCAATTGAATTCCTAGGCCTAAACATGTGAAAATAGGTAGGAAATTAGAGAAATTGGGTAGAGTTAGGGTTTTCAAATATTTCATGAATTACCTCGTTTTGGGATCGAACTTGAAAGCAAATTATGTATTCGGGCTCGTGGGTGAATGGGTGAATTTATTTTGGTTCGAACCTCGTGTTTTGACCAAACGGGCCTGGGGTTGATTTTCCTAATTTTGGACAGAACGTTTGAAAAAATATATTTAGCCATTTGGATTGGATTGTTTAGTATTATGTTTTATATTATATCAATTGTGTATAGATACGATTGGATTGAAACAAAATTTGAAAGGAAAAGGGGTGCTTAAGGATTGAGTTGGCTATAGAAATTTGAGGTAAGTGTTTGATCTACCTTAGGTTGAGGGAATAGGAGTTGAGTCTTATTTGCTACTTGTTAATTATATAGTACGATGTATAGGCATGGTGACGAGTATCTATACATTAGTGTCTAGTATGACCGTGAGTCTTTATATTGTGAATATTTGGACTTTGCCATACCTTCCATGTCTAAATGATGATTTGTATATATATTGTGAAAAGTATGTAAAGGAAATTGTGATGCTTAATATTGAGGAGTGCTGGCTCAAATTATAAATGGATTGCTGAATAAGAATAAAGAAAGAAAAAAAGAATCATTTAACTATTCCCTCGCCAAAATAATTATGGAATCGTTGATATATATTCCTTGAATGGAAATTGTATTGTACATTATTGAGTCCTTATTGGGCCCTATTGATATTTTCCAGTTCATTCTCTCGCCCTTTAATTGTGATTGTTGTTTGGGTGAGTAAACATGATAAATGAGATTTGTGGGTCGTGTTGCATGCCGCAATAGTGATAATTGTGGATCCGATTGCACGCCGCGGCATGATTAAGTGATAATTGTGGATCGGGTTGCACGCCGCGGCATGATTAAATGATAAATGATATGGATCGGGTTGCACGCTGCAGCATGATTAAATTATAAATAATATTTGAGGAGCGGGTTGCACGCCGCAACAGCGTTGATATATATTGGAATCGGCTTGCGCGCCGCAACAGTTGATGATACAAGTGTGTTTAATTTGGATATTGTGTTTAATATGGATAATGGTTTCCTTGTTCGCTGTAAAATTGTAAATTGCCTTAGACTATTGCTCTGGAATTATTATTAGTACTGGTATTACTTCTGTGATATGTTTTTTCCTTCCCATTTTTTTACTTGTCTATTTTTGTTTATTATCCGTTGTATATTATATAACTGCACAGGTTTATGTGAGTGTCTGGTTCTAGCCTCGTCACTACTTCGCTGTGGTAGGCTAGGCACTTACCAGCACATGGGGTCGATTGTGCTGATACTACACTCCGCGCTCTTTTTGCGCAGATATAGGTTTCGGACAGCATCAGCAGCAGTAGTGCGAGTGGTAGCATTTCGATCAGCAAGGTACCGAGGTAGTCTTGCAGGCGTCCGCAGGCCCGGCGTCTCTTCTATCTTTGTTTTCAGTCTGTTATCTCATGTATTCGAGACAAATAGTTTTATATTTCTTTCAAACGGTTGTGTTTAGTATTCTTAGTAGTTCGTGAGTAATGTGACTCCAGTTCTTGGGTAGAGGTTTTTGTTGAACTTTCGCATTTCACTAGTTTAATTAACTTAAGTCTTCCGCTCATTTAATTTATTCAGTTATATTCATATTATGCTGTTAAATTGTTAAAAGAAGAATTTGATAACAAAAGATATAAATAAAACCTGGCTTGCCTAGCTCCTATTAGTAGGTGCCATCACGACTCCCGAGGGTGAAAAATCCGGATCATGACATATAAGAGACTTCAATAGTTATGAACTTGAAATTACAAAGTCTAAGAAGTAATACGGTTGAGTTAGTATTTACGATAAATAGTTAATATAAAGATAATATAGTGAAGCTATCTTTAGTATGACTAAATGCCAAAAAATAAAAACATTAAAAATGACGACTTATTTATAATATACCTTATTTTCTGCTATTTCACCTTTAAATTTCTTATAAAGAAATACGTGCAATTTATTACCATTAATTTTGTTATATAAATTTCTTTATATTATTTATGCTTCAATTATCACTTGGATTTGTACTTTAACATGTATAAATTTAACAAAAAAATTTAAAATACATTATAGTTTATTATTATTATAATATAGTTATAATTATTTTAAAAATTATATTCCTATATTTTGTAAACTTATTTATCGATAATTTTTTGTTAGGTTTATAGGTTTTAAGTTACTACGTATAGGAAACTTCAATAGTTTTTCATTTAAAATTAAATCTATTCTTTATTTTTGGTAAATTTTAATGCATGTATATTGTACCCTTTAATTATTTTAAGTTATTTGTTGTAAAGTGGATAGTGATAAACTTTGAAGCATCCACACTACAAGAGTAACATCTTACATTTAAGAAGAAAAAAAGAATAAGGAGTTCTAATTGCAAAAGACTTTATTTGCTTTCTACTTATTCTCTTTAAATTTAATTTTCTTTTATTTTACTAAAATAGTAAAATTTAAAGAATTAACCGGCAGTGAATCTATACAAAGACAATGTACACGCTAGTTTCTACATTGATTTTGCTAGTTTGTTTTTTTTTACAAATATGGTAGTAAGTAGCTTAAATAAGGAAAAAGATAATATAGAAAATTTTGGTGATTTTGAAGTCCTAAATATTAGGTGTGACGATATGACCCGTCGTCTCATGATTTACCGCATCGTTTCTCCTATTTTTAGCTTCCTCATGCTTCATTATCCGTATCTTATGTGATCGAGTTGGTTCAGAGAGGTTTTGGTAGGAAATGAGACACTTAGTCTCTTTAAGGAAGGTTTGGTTTGGAAAAGTCAACCGGATGTTGACTTATGAGTTAGAGGGATCGGAGGTGATTTCCTGTGATTCGATTAGTTTCGGGGGATGATTTGTGACTTAGAAGTGTGATCGGAAGCGATTTTTGGAGGTCCGGTGTAGAATTAGGCTTGAATTGGCGAAGCTAGTATTTTGGCAATTTCTGGTTGATAGGCGAGATTTGGATCCGAGGGTCGGAATGGAATTCTGAGAGTTGCAGTAGCTTCATTAAGTGATTTGGGATGTGTGTGTAAAATTCCAGGTCATTCGGAGGTGATTTGGTTGGGTTTTTGATCGAATGCGTGTTTCGGAAGTTTTTGAAGAACTTAGGCTTGAATTCGATGAGAATTGATGATTTTAGTATTGTTTGATGTGTTTTGATAATTGGAGCAAGTTTGAATGATGTATTAGGAGGTGTTGGTGCTTTTGGTTGAGGTTCCGGGGAGCCTCGTGGTGATTTCGGATGGTCAAACGGACCAATTTTGGCATTTGAAAGTTGCAGATTCTTCAGTTGTTGTCTTGCAGAGATTTTGGTCATTGAGATCGCGGGGGTGATGTTGCGATCGCATAGAAGCAATTGGTGAGGCAAGAGTTTATTCAATGCGATCGCATTAAGGGGCTTGCGATCGCAGAGGGTTATCAGGTGAAGCTCTGTGTTCGCATCAAGATGTACGCGTTCGCATAGTGAGAAGTGAGGGCCCAGTTGAGTTATTCTACGCGTTCGCATTGAGGGGTCCGCGATCGCATAAGAGGATCTGGGGACCTAGCTACTTTGTTCTTCACGTTCACATCATGTGGAACGTGTTCGCATAGGTTTGGAAAATAAAGCTTCGCATTCGCATAGGCTTGGCCGCGTTCGCATAGGCCATTTTGGAGGCTTGGTAAAATTGTGCTTCGCGATCGCATAGAGGAAATCTGGGCTGGACAGAATAGTTTTTAAAAATATTTCCTCCGCAAGTCTAAGTATTTTTTCCGCCATTGTTAAGCACCTTGAGAGCTTTTTGGGAGAAATTGAAGAGGGTTTTGATTTGGATTGATTGGAGGTAAGTACTATGAACTAAAAACATGATTTAATTGTTGAATCAACCTAGAAATTCATGAAACCTTAGCAAAAAGGGGAAGAACGAGGGCTTGAGCTTTGGTATTTCCAGTTTGGATTTGATGGGTAATTTGGACTCGAATTTGAGAGTTTTTGATATGTATAGACTCATGGCGAGATAAGGAACCGTTGATGTAAAAATTTCTAAGTTTCGAGAAGTGGGCCCGGGGCTCGGATTTTGCAAATTTCGGGATTTTTTATGTTTTTCGATTATTTTTTATTGGGTTTGTTCCATTAGCCTATTGTGACGTATTCGTTATGGTTTTGGTCAGATTCGACGCGCGAGGATGCCGATTCGAGAGGCAAGGGTATAGCGAGCTAGAGACTTTGCCGGCTTGAAGTGAGTAATGACAGTAAATGATGTCCCGAGGGTTTGAAACCTCGGATTGCACAACGTAGTGCTGTATTGAGGTGAAACACGCATTTAATGACGAGCGCGGGGTTATTTACTATTGGGGATTGTGACTTGGTCCGTCCCGATTGATGTTTTTACAGCGTATTTGACTGAGATGTGTTTGTTATCAACATGATTTAGGCTTATTGCCATATTTTGAGCTTCATGCCGACTACTTGATCCTTCGTGGACTTTTATCACTGTTTCCTCACTATTTTGATATATTACTTGAACTCAGTCCTAGTGATTAATACTGTTTTACAAACTCAGCCACTTAATTGAATTTTGAGACTTAAATGATATTCCCAATGTTATTTGGGCTGAGCACTACTATTTTACTGATGCCCGAGGGGTTTGTGATGATTTCTGGACTGAGTGAGGCCGAGGGCCATATGTGAGGATATGCTGAGTGATATGAGATGCTTTATATTCCACGAAGTGGCTTGAGTGATGGGAGGCCGAGTGATGTGAGGCCGAGTGCCGAGTGATGTGAGGCCGAGTGTCGAATGATGATGTCACGAGGTGGCTTGATATAGCGTTTGGGTCGTAAGGGGCCCCTCCGGAGTCTGCACACCCACAGTGAGCGTGAGTACCCATATGGTCTGAGAGTGTGCTCGAGGGGCTGATACTATGTTGAGTGACTGATACTGAGCCTGGGGAGCTGATACTGTTCTGAGCGATTGATACTGGGCTCGAGGGGCAGATTACTACTCACTATTTACCTGGTTTTTTACCTGATTTACCTGCTTTTAAAAGGAGATTTCATTTGATTCTTCACGGTTTTACTGATTTAAGTGATTTACTGCCTGGTATAGAATTGCTTTGTGTCTTTACATGTTTTCATGCTTTCAGTCATTATTTATAATTATTGCTCACTGGGTCGGAGTACTCACATTACTCCCTGCACCGTGTGTGCAGATTCAGGCATAGCAGAGTCCGCACATGTGCGTTGATTCCTTCCAGACCAGGCAGCGATTTGGAGTTACGAGGTAGCTGTTGACATCCGCATCCCCTTGTCTCCCCTATCCTCTATCATTTATTCTTTCTTCAGACTATTGTATCGGATTTCATACTTTGTAGACTTATAGAAAACTCTATAGTAGCTCATGACTTGTGACACCCCGGTTTGGGCTATGTCGGGATGGTTTCCCTTGTTATTATCGTTGTTTCCGCAATTATGGCTATCTTAAACATGTTTTAGAATTATTTATGTTAATTAATTATTTTAAAAGAGGTGTTGCATTGTTCTGGCTGGCCTTGTCTTCACGAGAGGCGCCATCACGGCCGGTTTCGGGAATTGGGTCGTGACATTAGGAAAATAGTTAAATGACAATTTTGTCTAGTGTGTACGATATTTCGCTAAGGGCCTTCGTGCTTTTAATATAGTATATAAATATAGATTACTAGCTAATATCTCGTTAATTTTTTTTCTCTTTTTTTATTTTTTTTATCCATAAAAGTAAAATGTTCTACTCTAAGTGCATAAGTTATTCATTTCAAGAGTTGGCAAGTTTTAAAATGTTGATAACAAATATTCCTAGACTATGCATTTACAATAATTCAAAGTTCTTCTTAATTAGGTCTAGATCTTCAATACCTTCGACTTTTATTTCTTCATCTATTCCATCATGTACTAAATCACATTTAGAATGGGAAACAGCTCCAGTGAATTCCTTTTTGATTTCGAGATAGTCTTGAATCCAAAACGGTGCAAATGCCCAATAGGTAACCTCTTCAAAATATCATTAGCTGCAGATTCTTGCACTATTAGTTGTGGCCGTTTGCGATGCAGATTCTTGCACTATTAGTTGTGACCGTTTGCGATCCAAAAGCCTTAGCACAAATTCTATAGCTTCTGTTTCCGGTGCTGCTTATGAGGCTTGCTGATTCTTGCCGCTTCTTGTCCGTGTTGATTGAAGATCTAGGGCCCTGAATGAGCAACATCCATTGCAAGAATAATTTTCCGTACAATAACGTTTTTCCGCAATACACATGGACCACTTTCTTTGGCATGAAGACCTATTTTGGCATAGATGACAGGGACTCTCTCTTTGATTCTCCTTCACCTTCTGCGGCTCACTTGTTTTTCTTATCCTGGCTTTAAGTACTTTTTTCTTGGCAAGTAGCTCCTCTCTTCGTTTCTTGGCCTCATCCCCTTTTTTTCTCTCCTCTTCATCCGTTTCTCTTCATCCCATACCCATACTGAGACACGACCAGTCCGAATAGCATAGAACAACCACGCAAGCTTCAAGTCCTTTCCCTTTTCCCGACAAAACTCCTTCAATGCAGTTAATGAACTCAAGTTATTCTAAGCTTCCTCGATCTTTGCTTCCTTTCCCTTGTCTGGGGTCACTATCTACTGAAGGTCAAACGAATAACAAAATGCCGCATAAAGGTGAAGCACAACAGATGGAGCTCGGCACATAGATTCAAGAACCAGCAGCAAAAGTCCAACAACAATTGGAGTTTGAATCGGCCTCTTAATCCAGAGAACGCAGAGTGATCAACAATAGTCGAATTTGCTTCAGAAATCCTCTTCAAATCCTAAATTTCTTCTAATTTTTGGAACTTTTTGTTTTGGCTTTTCGGATCTATTTTTTGAAGTTCTTTCGAATTTTTCAAAGCTGATTTAGTTTTTCCGTGTGTGTGAGTATTTTCAGAGATTTGTGAATGAGATGAGAGAGATGAATTAATTTTGTGTGTGAAGAAGAAAAGAGCCTCTTCAGCCGTCTATGTATATGATGGGTATAGTTTGGAGAGTGAACGGGATGGGTATATGATGTATATGATGAGAGCGAGATGAGAGAGACGGGAGTTTTGGAAGGCGGCTAGCATTTTTTCGCTAAGGGGACTTTAGGGAGGAGGGAATTAGGGAACGACTAGGGTTACTAGCATATATTCGTTCTTAAGATAAAGGCTTTATATTTTATAAAAATACAATAGCTATAAGCTACAATTACAAAAACAAAAAGGTGTGGCTAGTAATACATATAATGCATCACTACTAAAAATCCGGAATAAAACGACCAAAATTTAGCGACCAAAATTGGTCTGTCAGGAAAAGCGACCAACGTTGGTCGCTAAATTGGAAAAAATAACTAAATAATTATTTTAAATACATTAACGATCAAGGTTGGTCGCTAATTTGGTCAAAATATTGACCGGACTGGTCAGACTTGCTTGGTCAAAGAAATACTAAAATTAGCGACCAACTTTGGTCGCTAAAGTGGGACCCACTAATAAAATTTTAATAATTATATTATTATTTTAAAAAAATTATAAAATATAAATAAATATAATTCAAAATTAGGGACCAAAGTTGGTCTCTCACGAAAGGGGAAGCAGATAGAG
>MU785749.1:0-70059 GCA_026770625.1 Nicotiana glauca
AATGGAACTGAAAATGGTAAACTTGATTGTGCCCGTGTGGCTTGCATGCATATATAACTAGACTGATTGTGGACCAGGCTGCACGGCGCAACGAATGCTACTATGTCATTGCGCTTGGGCTGTAGGAGCCCCTCCGGAGTTTGAACCCCCACAGTGAGCGCGGGGTACCCAAATGGATCGGGCTGTACGCCACAGCGGTCATGTGCATTGTATTGCATTCATACATCTATACCAGCATGTGTTATCTATCATTAATTGTTGTCATTACACTGTTAAATGTGTAGGAGTATTGATTATAGCTTTACATTGTTATATTTCGGGATTTCTTACTTTCAGTCATTATATATGTCTATTACCACTGAGTTGGAAGCACTCACTTTACTCCCTGCGCCATGTATCCAGATCCAGGTATCCCGGGAGTTTAGCTGAGCTTTTGCTGATTTCAGAGTTTATCTGGAGTTGTCGAGGTAGCTGCCTGACGTCAGCAGGACCCGACTCCTCCCTTATCCCTTTTATTATCTTTTCGTAGTTTTGAGACATTGTATTATTTGGAGTCTTGTCACACTATATTGTTAGAGGCTCTAGACTCATGACCCCCAGGTCTTTGGGAGTATATTCCGTGTTATCGTGATATTCAGCTTATATCTATCAATCAACTTAATTTTTTAGCATTATTGTTAATTAATGATATTCAAATAACTGATTTTGAGCTTCATGCTCGGGTTGAGAGTGTAAATGGTCAGGCTTGCCTAGCAATTGTGTTGGGCGCCATCACGACCGGGATTGGGGTCGTGACATGATCTAAATTTCCTATTTGCTTAAGTTACTTTGCTTGTACTACGTAAAGCATGTTAGACTAGAAATACCTGTTGCCTTGTATTTTGAACTTCATTTCTGAATATCTTCTTGTTGTGACTACAGATGTGGGATTCCGGTAACTCCCCCCTTATTTCTTTGCTTTTGGACTACAGGTTAGATTCCCGGTAGATCCCCCTGCATATTTACTTTGGGACTATAGGTTAGATTTCCGGTAGATCCCCCTGCACATTGATAGTTGGACTACGGGACGGTATCACAGGAGATCCTACGGATATACTCATATGATGGACTACGGGACGATTTTCCCGGGAGCTCCTTAGACAGTTGATGAAATGGGCTACAGGACGGTATCCTGGGAGATCCTCGTTGTTGGTATTGATATTGAGCTATTTTACTGTGTGTTACCTTATTCTCTGTGTGTTATTTGTTGCCTTGTATAACCTGTCTTACTTCATAGCTGAACTCATTATTTCTGTTTATTTCATACAGTTGCAAGACTTATTATTATATTTATTCTCAGTAGGGCCCTGGCCTTCCTCGTCACTACCCGACCAAGGTTAGGCTTGGCACTTACTGAGTACTGCTGTGATGTACTCATGCCCCTTCTGCACATGTTTTTCATGTGCAGATCTAGGTAGCTCTACCCACACGTATTATTCTCGAGGCGGAGAGATCTAACAGAGACTTCGAGGGACATCTGCCGCGTCCGTAGACCAGGAGTCTCTATCTTATTCTAGCTTTAGCAGTTGGCTTTTCCTTTTATACTGTTATTTTAGACATTCTGGAGTTAGAGCAGTGTGTTATCTTCCGTTAGCTTGTGTTCCCGTGAGTTTCCGGGTTTTGGGATCATATTGTAGACTTTCGCATTATTGAGGTGTATATGCCGAGCGGTATTTATATTTCTTCTAGTTTGTTCAGTTTTAATTATTTGTTTTTGCAAGTTATATTGTTTCCGAATTGTTAGGCTTACATAGTCGTAGGGACTATGTGTCATTACGACATGTTCACGGAGCGCAAACTGGGGTCGTGACAAAAAAACAAACTAAAATAAAAATGAGATATCCTGTTATGAGTTTCGAAATAATAAATGTTTCAAAATATATTTATCTTCTTTGTTAAATGTCATAAAAGTAAATACATAAAAAGTTTTTATTAATGATTTAATTTTTATTTTAATAAGTATGTTTAAACATACTTAGTTATGGTTATGGATATACCTCATAAGATGAGAAGTTTTATTTTGTGTCTCATACAATCTTACACTTCTGGTCCACAAAATTGCGAGATAAAAAAGTTGCCTCATACAACTAGTGTAAGTTTTATGAGACACAAAAAAAAAATTTCTCATAAGATGTGTAATCTTAGGATTTTTATAATATGTGAAGATTATAAATGCTGAATTTCTTATATTTAATTATGCTAAGAATTAAGAGTTTAATATGCTTGAAATCTAACTCGATAAAGAAACTATTATATTATAATTCTTATTAAACAAGTCTTACCTGTAACTTTCAATTATAATTAAATACCAATGAAACTATATCATGCCTAATAACATCAAATTTAAACAAATACAATCTTATACCAATTAAATTATACAACAAATTATTTATATTATACATCGAATCAAAGAATTAAGAATTTTGTAACGATCCGATCGGTCGTTTTGAGTCCTAGCGTTCCGTTTAGCAATTGGAGGCCATGAACAACTTCATTTCAGGTATTATGACTTGTACGCATGGTCGGAATTAAGTTCCGGGAAGTTTAGAGTCGATTTGGAAAGAGAATTCTCATTTCGGAAGCTTAAAGTTGAAAGAATGAATTAGGATTAGAAATTTTGAGTAAACAACCTCGAAATAAAGATCTGAAGGTTTCAGCAGGTTCGTATGATGATTTCGGACTTGGGCGTATGCCCGGTTCGGGTTTCGTATAACCCGGGAGCGCTTTGGCGCCTATTGTGGAAGTTAGCATTTTTAAAGAAATTTCATAAGTTTGGCTTGAAGTGTATTTCAGTGTTATCAATGCCCGTTTGGGATTCCGAGACTGTGAATAGCTCCATATGGTAATTCTGGAGTTGGGGGCACGATCGAAAGTGAATTCGGAGGTCCGTAGGTTATTTTGGAGCCATTTGGATAAAGATAGAAATATGAAGGTCTTTGAGAAGTTTGACCGGGGGTGGGCTTTTTGATATCGGGGTCAGAATCCGATTTCGTAAGTAGGAGTAGGTCCGTAATGTCAAATATGACTTGTGTACAAAATTTAAGGTCAATCGGATGTGATTTGATAGGTTTAAACATCGGAAATAGAAGTTTGAAATTTTGAAGTTCATAAAGCTTGAATCGGGGTGTAATTCATGGTTTTAGCATTGTTTGATATTATTTGAGGCCAGGATCAAGTCTGTAATGTGTTTTGGGATTGGTTGGTAGGTTTGGTTGAGGTCCCAGGGGCCTCGGGTGGATTTCAGGTGGTTAACGGATCAAAAATAGGATTTTTTGAAGGATGAAGGTTGCTGTCATAATTGCACCTGCGAAAATGGGCCGCAGGTGCCGATCCGCAGATGCGGCCAGGGGAGCCGCAAATGCGGTTTGGACTAAAATGAAGGGGGTTGCAGATGCGGTCGAGGAGCCGCAGATGCGGAACCGCATCTGTGGTAAAGGGGTCGCAGAAGCGGAAATGAGGGGGCCTGGGAAGGACCGCAGATGCGATAGAGAAGCCGCACCTACGGAACCGCAGAAGCGGTCAACGGGCCGCAGGTGCGAAAATAGCTGGGGCAGAATGGTTTTTTTAAAAATCAGGACTTGGCCATTTTTCTCATATTTTTCATAGCTTGGGCGATTTTTGTGGAGCTTCAAGAGAGGATTTTCATCATCAATGATAAGGTAAGCTATCCCCACCTATTTTGAGTTAAATACATCAACTATGTATGGATTTGAGCATTGAAATTAGTAGAAATTTGGAAGTTTTGGTAGAAAGACCTAGAAATTATATTCTTCGAATTTAGCCACTATTTTGGGTATGGAATTTAGAGAAAATTAGATATTTGAGTCCCTAAGGTCATGAATAATCTTTATCTTCGAAAAATTTCGGAATCCGGGCACGTGGGCCTGAGGGCATTTTTGTTAACTTTTCGATCGGAGTTAGGAATTGCTATAAAATTAGATTGTAATGAATAATTGAGCATATATTAATGGATTTGCATAACCGTTGGCTAGTTTTGGAGCGTGGTGCATCAATTAGAGTTTTTGGAAGGGCGTGGAATGCCGGTTTGGATCTTCGGAGCGAGGTGAGTCTCCTTTCTAACCTTGTGAGAGGGAATTATCACCATAGGTAAAATAATTAATTGTGTGCTCCTATTTGTGGGAGGCTACGTACGCACGAGGTGACGAGAGTCCATGCGTAGCTACTATGATGCTATTGTCCGGGTAGTTAGGACCGAAAAGCATGTTATACTTGGATTATTTATGAACCCATTGATAGTTTGAATTGCTTAAATCACGTTGAATTAGTAAATGAATTTCTAAAAGGATTAAACTTCATTTGTTAAAAATTGTTAAAGGAGAATTGGTTTTATTTGGATAATTATTCCCCGAAAAAATTCTTAATTAGCTATTTGAGTATGTGTTTTATGCGTACCTGCGTCGCATGAATGATTCGCAAGCAGGGTGATTGTTTATTTTATGTGTACCTGCGTCGCATGGATAATTCGCGAGCAGGGCAATTGTTTATTTTATGTTGACCGCATCGCATGGATAGATTCACGAGCGGGGTAATAGATGCATCTATGGTTCGGGCCATTCGACCCTCGGCAGTGCACAGTTTACATTTATGTTGGATCGGGCTGTCGCCTCGGTATGATTTGTGCATGTTATTTGTCACTTGAGGATTCTAAACGTGAAATTTGCCCTTCGTGGCTTGATATAAATTGATAGATAATAAAGAGTAAACCTTGAAAATCCATGATTATTTGTTGAAGGTGTTTACCTGTTTTCTGGCTTCATGAATTGGAACTACTATATAAATTCCTCACAGTTTTAGAATATTGTTAATTGACCTCTATTAAGTGTTGAAGTTGACCATCTCGTCTCTAATTCTTCGAGATTAGGCGGGATACTCATTTTGTACACATTATTTACGTACTCATACTACACTTGTGCGCATTTTGTTGCACAGGTATATGTACCTCTAGCAGCCTACTAGGCGTAGCACCGCAGGTGATTCTGGGACTAGGTGAGTTGCATTATTCGAGGCGACCCGCAGCTATTATAGTTCCTTTCAATATATTATATTTATTTCTTGTCCACTGTATTTTGGATGGATATTGTATTTTATTTCCTTATCTGTAGATGCTCATGCACTTGTGACACCGGGTTCTGGGAGGATTTCGGATTATTCAGTATTAAGTGTTTTATCGACTTCACGTTCATTTTGTAAAATTTTTATTATCTAATATTTAACGTATAAGAAAAATGATCTTCCGCAAATACTAAAACTGGAATTTAATTATGCATTCTTGGTTGGCTTGCCTGACAGTGGTGTCCGGCGCCACCACGACCCTTAGTGGATTTTGGGTCGTGACAACATGGTATCATAGCACTAGGTTCCTAGGGTCTCATGAGTCATGAGCAAGTCTAGCAGAGTCTCGCGGATTGGTACGGAGACGTCTGTACTTATCCTCGGGAGGCTACAGGACTGTTAGGAGTACTTCCCTTCTTGATTCCCTATCGTTCGATTTGATCCTTGGAGGCATATGCCCTTAATTCATTCCTATTCAATCTTATGCGACGTGAAGCGCTTGTTATAAATCGAGAGTTGAAGAATTTTAATAGCACTACAAATGTGATACGGGATGTTTCACCCGGTATAGCTAATCGGATTATTATCGTCACGTTGTAGAAGGACCTTTGATGGTTTCAGCCCAATAGCGGTACTTCTGAGGGCTCAGGGGCTGGGCACAAGATGCCACGATGCTTATGAACAATTTTTCCGCGGTATTGCTATAATGGTAGGAAGTTTTGCCCACGTTTCGGGGCAGTGAATGACTTCAATGGAGGTTTACTCAGTGCATAATCAAGAGATTTAATATTTTATTCCCGGCAGGGGGAAAGGCAATCGAACTAAGGATGGTCAGATGTGGACTGGTGGAAGTAATGAGACTTGTTAATTGCAGGCGTGGTGGAGTTTCTCCTATGATGGGGTACTGTTGTCCTAATTAAACATATTAAGTTTGTCAATGTTATGATCTTCTACAATTCGCCTTTGGGGAAAGATATCGTGAAATAGTATCAGAGAAGCAACTATCAAATATCGCAGGGTGCGGTGGTTTAGGATTGAGTCAATATTTCAAATGTTGACGGTTTGAGAAATATGACCTTCGGAAAAGTTTGGAGTTAGTGGCAAATTGTGGATTCAAGTTCTGTGAAGATAAATTTATTTAAGGCAACGATTGAGCAGCAAAATGAGAAGGACATGTGGGAAGGGTCAGGCGGAGTTTTAAACTTCTAAAAGGCCAGGCTTAGGGAGCGCAGACCGAGAAGTTGATTAAAGAAGTGAGTTTTCCCAAAGTGGGAGAGCAGCGGAGCTGCATAGGGGCTTGGTAATAAGATGACTATGCGTCTTAAGGAGAGTCTGAAACGATTTGAGAATATTGGTGCTTGGTTATTAGGGTCTACGGATCTAATTAGAAGTGGGAATTCTTGTGCGACAAGAGATTTAATATAACGAAAATGAGCCGCTTAAATGAAGAAGGATGTAGCATGACTTTGAATTGAAAGGATGTTGTCGCACACTTAAATGATACCCACGAGGGGTAAATGGACCTGTGCAGCTGGAGAGTGAGCTCAGATTCAGGAAGGGTCATTGATGTCTTAGTGATTGTACCCTGTGCAGCAGTGTTGGCAGATGCCCGGGGGGAGCCTTCTTTAGGTGGGTTACCCGAGTGAGAAGGTTAGAAGTCACGTGGTTGGCAAGGCTTTTGTGAAGAATTTTAGCGGTTATGTAGCAACGAGATTGGTCGTGCGAATGCAGTGGGTGAATCAAAGTATAAAAGAATGGGGCTTTGCGGAAGGAATCCGAGAATTTATGCAGTTGATTGTGCAAGGTTATGTCGATGAAACCTGGGGAATCTTGTTGAATTCTAGAGTTGTGGAATAATGGCTTCAAGCTAAGTGGGAGAGTCCCACCGCTTATGATTGATTTCATGGTTAACTACTTGCGAGGTTTCTTGTTATTAGCATATTGATGGGCTATTTCAGCTGTGGGGAAAGACCATAAGTGGTATTATAAGCAAAGGAATTATTAAAGGTGGGCTATCGTTGCCCTTATTGGCCCATGTTCAGACTTGGGGAAAGATTCAGGATTTTGCGTTGTATAGATGCGGGTTCTGAGTGAAGTGATTCGGCGAGTTCTTCGCCAAGGGGGTATTCAGGTGATGAGAGACTCATGGAGTTGATTATATTCGGGGCCAAGTCAGAGCGGGTGGCTCTCAGCAACGGTCCTAATGGGATTTAAAAAGGGTAAGGAGTGGTGCCAAATGATTTCGAGCCTATAAGTACAATTAAGAATCAAGCTTTGTAGCAGCTTATGAGAAGGTGCCCAGAATGTTCTATGATATGTTAACTTGCGGCATAGCATTTGAGAGATATGAAATAGTTCATGAGATTTGAGACAGCATGGTCTCGTGATTCAAGGTCGCTCGAGGGGAGGGCAAATGGAGTATGATATGTGACGGATGGAGTTAGTATTATCTCTAAGGCAATCAAGGATAAATTGGGAGAAGGTAGATTGATTGGCCATAGTTGAATTTGGCATATTAGTGTTAGCGATCAATTTCCTCAGCGTGATCGAGTTATGCAAGTGAGTACCGATGGTGCGTATGAGGCTTGTCAGCTGCCGTAATTGATATTATTCAGAAGAATTCTTATGTCATGGCTTGTTATGTGGAAGCGAATTCCGGAAGGCTTATGGTGCCTTAGACCACTACTTAGATGTTTGCATATTCTACGGTTATGAGTATTCACCTGTGTGTTGCTATGGTTCTCCTAAAGTGAGTTCAGTGGAAAGCTTTGATGTGATGAAGTATTAATCTATTAGCAATTTTGGAATTATGATGAAGAATCATGTCCTACTGTACATTGGCATATCAGGTGCAGCGAGTAGTATGGAATTTGAAACGAGAATCGAAGCTGCAGTTCGGTGTGGACAAGGATGCCACAAGCTCAGATGAGCAGGAAAGGAGTTTCGATGTTTAAAGTAAATTGGTATTGTCTTCCTCATCACCTGAGATTGGCATATTGTAAGCAGGGCCTGTATCATGGTTAATAATTCTTGAACACTTATCAGTGTTAGTGCGGCCGGTGGGTTGGAGGCAAGACCCAGTTATTTGTTATGATAGGTTGTGGGAGCGTGTCCCACAGTAAAATTGTATAAATGTGGCACGTAGTCACTTGATTGATTGAAGCTTCAAACCAAGTATGAAGAATTGTGACAATATAGTTAAAATGAGAATAGATGCCTGGAGGGCACTCAGTTACTGAATTGTGGACTGTGGATGGGTACTTCGGTTATGACGGTCGTTCTTGTGTGTTATGAGAAGAGAGAGATTATTATGGACCTTGGAAAGGTTATTAGCCTAGTCAGTTCAATCAGAATCGGCTTAAGGTTGATGGATGGATTCAAATGTGAATATGGGCTCTATATTAGGCCAAACGTGTTCATTTCAGTGATGCGCTCCTTATTTAGGAGTAGTCAGGGTGTTATTTCATTGGTAGATATTTCATGAAGTGATGCATTGCATCATGCGAGTTATGAGACGGCTTGAGAAATTGCTTATGTGTTGAGGATCCACGTAGAAGTGATGTTTTATGAGCAAGATGGCTCTTGAGATTCAGTTTGTATATCGCACCTCAGTTGTGCTTAAGTTTTATAGCTTATGATGCTATATGTTCCCTCAGGGATGTTATTATGCACTTAGTGTGTTTGTGACCAATATCCGGTATATTATTAAAATGAGCAGTCTAGCTCGGTGCGTACCTCCTTATGCGAGTTTTATGGGTGGATCGGGTGGCACGCCGCCTTGGTTATGTTGTTCGGATCGGGTTGCGCGCCGCAACAGTGTGAAGCTGAGTACAATTCCCTGTATCTATTTTATGTGTTTTGTTTCCCATTTTATGAGGGAAGTTTATATTAGCTGTGTGACCGCGTCGCATGTATGATTCGTGAGCGGGGTGTTTGTTTAATTAAGTCGACCGCGTCGCATGCATGATCTGTGAGTGGTGTAGTTGAATTTCCTTCTCGAAGTTTGCTTTACTTTATATCGCATTCGATATGGTAGACTATTGACACATTGTAGCATCATATGGGACTTTTGATAATCTCTGGGGTGGCTTGTTGCTTGAGCAGCTGTATCAGATGGGACGAGACCCCTTGGTCTAGGATTCTGTGCAATCCAACTCAATGAGGTATGTTATGGAGACAAGACCATTATTGGGTTCAGAATGAGGTGAAGGTTTTTGTCAGGAGTATAGACCTAATGATTTGTTGACTCGACAGTTGATTATAAATTTCTGCCTATCCTTTCCGTCGTGGCGGTATTGTATAGGTTGGAGTAAGAACTATGTATGTCATGGGGTGCAATTGGAGCATCAGATTGGTAGGTTTTAGACTAAGTTGATCAGAAAAAGGTTATTGTGGTTCGGTGAGTAAAGTGATGCTAGGAATGAATTCAGCAAAGTTATGCAGCTATGTTTGAGTTCAGCGTGTGGTGATTAATATGGTGGCCTTATGGTGGGGACAGGTCGGACATGAAATTCCGGATGTTGGAATTGGGCTTTAAGGCGTATCTGCTTGAATAAAAGAGAATATCTTCAGGATGTATTGAGCTAATGTGCTCAACTGAGCTGTGGTAGCACGATAAGGTGCATGGGAAGTTAAACAGCGATTTCAGACCACTCCGGTGTAGTTATTAGCACGTTCGAGGATGAACGTATATTTAAGTGGGAGAGAATGTAATGACCCAACCTATCATTTTGAATACTAGCACTCCGTTTAGTAGTTGGAGGCCATGAACAACTTCATTTTAGGTATTATGACTTGTACGCGTGGTCAGAATTAAGTTCCGGGAAGTTCAGAGTCGATTTGGAAAGAGAATTCTCATTTCGGAAGCTTAAAGTTAAAAGAATGAATTAGGATTGGAATTTTGAGTAAATGACCTCGGAATCAGGATTTGAAGGTTCCAGCAGGTTCGTATGATAATTTCGGACTTGGGCATATGCTCGGTTCGGGTTTCGGATAACCCGGGAGCACTTTGGCGCCTATTGTGGAAGTTAGCATTTTTGAAGAAATTTCATAAGTTTGGCTTGAAGTGCATTTCAGTGTTATCGATGTCCGTTTGGGATTTCGAGACTGTGAATAGCTCCGTATGGTGATTTAGGAGTTGGGAGCACGATCGGAAGTGAATTCTGAGGTCCGTAGGTCATTTTGGAGTCATTTTGCTAAAGATAGAAATTTTAAGGTCTTTGAGAAGTTTGACTAGGGGTGTACTTTATGATATCGTGGTCGGAATCTGATTCCGGAAGTTAGAGTAGGTTCGTAATGTCAAATATGACTTGTGCGCAAAATTTAAGGTCAATCGGATGTGATTTGATAGGTTTAAACATCGGAATTAGAAGTTTGAAATTTTGAAGTTCATAAAGCTTGAATCGAGGTGTAATTTATGGTTTTAGAGTTGTTTGATATGATTTGAGGCCTCGAGAAAGTCCGTAATGTGTTTTGGGATTGGTTGTTAGGTTTGGTTAAGGTCCCGAGGGCCTCGGGTGGATTCCGGGTGGTTAACGGATCAAGAATAGGATTTTTGGAAAGATGAAGGTTGCTGGTTGTTGTCATAACCGCACCTGCAAAAATTGGCTGCAGGTGCGAAGCCGCAGATGCTGTTTGGACCAAAGTGAAGGGGGCCCACAGATGCGGTCGAGGAGCCACAGATGCGGAACCGCATCTACGGTAAAAGGCTCGCAGAAGCGAAAATGAGGGGGCCTGGGAAGGGCCGCAGATGTGGTAGAGAAGCCGCACCTGCGAAACCGCAGAAGCGGTCAACGGGCCGCAGGTGCGAAAATTGTTGGGGCAGAATGGTTGTTTTAAAAATCGGGACTTGGCCATTTTTCTCATATTTGTCATAGCTTGGGCGATTTTTGGGGAGCTTCAAGAGAGGATTTTCATCATCAATGATAAGGTAAGCTATCCCCACCCATTTTGAGTTAAATACATCAACTATGCATGGATTTGAGCATTGAAATTAGTAGAAATTTGGGAGTTTTGGTAGAAATACTAGAAATTATATTCTTGGAATTTAGCCACTATTTTTGGTATGGAATTTAGAGAAAATTATATATTTGAGTTCCTAAGGTCATGGGTAATCCTTATCTTTGAAAAATTTCGGAATCCAGGCATGTGGGCCCGAGGGCATTTTTGTTAGCTTTTCGATCGGAGTTAGGAATTGCTATAAAATTAGATTGTAATAAATAATTGAGCATATATTAATGGATTTGCGTAACTGTTGGCTAGTTTTGGAGCGTGGTGCATCAATTAGAGTCTTCGGAAGGGCGTGGAATGCCGGTTTGGATCTTCGGAGCGAGGTGAGTCTCCTTTCTAACCTTGTGAGAGGGAATTGTCACCATAGGTAAAATAATTGATTATGTGCTCCTATTTGTGGGGTCTACGTACGCACGAGGTGACGAGAGTCCGTGCGTAGCTACTATGATGCTATTGTCTGGGTAGTTAGGACCCAAAAGCATGTTATACTTGGATTATTTATGAACCCATTTATAGCTTGAATTGCTTAAATCACGTTGAATTAGTAAGTGAATTTATAAAAAGATTAAACTTCATTCGTTAAAAATTGTTACAGGACAATTGGTTTTATTTGGATAATTATTCCCCGAAAAAATTCTTAATTGCCTATTTGAGCATGTGTTTTATGTGTACCTGTATCGCATGGATGATTCGCGAGTGTGACGACCCGACCCATCGTTTCAGGAGATACTGCCCCGTCCTTCCCATTTACTGCTTTCTCATGTTTCATTATCAGTATTGGGCGCGTTAGAATTTATTTGGAGCGATTTAGATAAGAAATGAGACATTTAGTCTCTTTAAGGAAGGCTTAGTTTGAAAAAATCAACCGGACGTTGACTTATGAGTTAGAGGGCTCGGATATGAATTTCGATGGTTCGGTTAGCTTCGGGAGGTGATTTGTGACTTAGGAGCGTGATCGAAAGTATTTTTGGAGGTCCGGTGTAGAATTAGGCTTGAATTGGCGAAGTTAGTATTTTTGGCGATTTTCGATTGATAGGTGAGATTTTGATACGGTAGTCGGAATGAAATTCCGAGAGTTGCTATAGCTTCATTAGGTGATTTGGGATGTGTGTGCAAAATTTCAGGTCATTTGGACGTGGTTTGGTTGGGTTTTTGATCGAAAGTGTATTTCGGAAGTTTTTGGAAACTTAGGCTTAAATTTGATGAGTTTTGGGTAATTTGATGTTGTTTGAGGTGTTTTGATTATTGGAATAGGTTTGAATGATGTTATGAATTATGTTGGCATGTTTGGTCGGGGTCCCATATGGCTCGGATAAGTTTTGGAAGAGTTTTTGGAAGATTTTTGCCGTTTTGAGCATAAGCATGAAATGATCCAAAAGTCCATTTTTAGTGCTAGAGATCGAAATTTGATTTCGAGACTTCCAAAATTTTAATAATGAATTGTAGGAGTGATTTGGAAAGTTTTATTTAATTTCATTAAGTCGCGATTAGGTTTTTGACACGAAACATGTGTTAATTGTTTAACGAGCGAAATAGATATCGCACTGAGCAAACAAGCTCCGAATTGAGTTTCGATTGAAGGTCTATGTTCGTAATATTATTTGTGACTCGTAGGAACAAGAATCATCAAATTTTGAGGTCTCAGGCCTGAGAAATGAATTTTTGAGTAAAATTATTTTCTGAAAATATTTAAGGAAAATGGAAATGAAATTTGATTAGAAAGTGATGGTATCGGGCCCGTATTTTTGTTCCGGTGTCCGGTACAGGTCTTATATATGGTTTAAGCACTTTATGTAAAGTTTGGTTGAAAACGGACATCGTTTGGCGTGTTTCGGACTCAAAATAGAAAATTTGATGTTTTATAAAATTTGAAAGAATTCTTGGATTTTAAAGCTTAATTCGTGGTATATGACGTTATTTTGGCGATTTGATCGCACAATTAAGTTCGTAGTATGTTGTTGAGTTAGAGTATGTGTTTGGTTAGGAGCCCCGAGGGCTCGAGAGTGTTTCAGAGTGATTTCAGACTTAGGAAAATTGCATAAAATTACAGAAATAGTACCCCGTGAACAGTAGCCATGAACAGTACCCCCGTGAATAGTGCCCGTGAATAGCCAGACAGAATGTTAAGTTCTGGAAATGGGACTTGGTTCCCATGTTCCTTTTTTTGCGATTTGGAGCTCGGATAGGGTGATTTTTGGACAGATTTTCATAGAGAACAACGGGGTAAGTTTTTTTAACTCAATTTTGGTTGTAAAACTTGAATATATTGCGAGTTTTAGCGTTTAATCTGAGAATTTTGTTGGAAAAAAGGTAGAAAATCCTCTTGGATAGATTTACGGATTTAAGGGTCAAAATTATATGGGAATTGGATAAATTTTGTATGGTTAGACTCGTGGCGAGATAAGGAACACGTTGATGTAAAAGTTTCTGAGTTTCGAGACGGGGCCCGGGGCTCAGGTTTTGCCAATTTCGTGAATTTTGATATTTTCGATTGCTTTCAATTGGGTATTGTCTCCTTAGCATTATGTGACATATTCGTTGTGATTTTGGTCAGATTCGACGCATGAAGAGGCCAATTCGAGAGGCAAGGGCATAGCGAGCTAGACTTTTGGCCATCTTGAGGTGAGTAATGATTTTAAATGATGTCCTGAGGGTTTGTAACCCCGGATTGCACAACGTAGTGCTATGTTGAGATGATACACGCATTGTATGAAGGGCGCGGGGTCACTTACTATTGGGGATTGCGACTTGGTCCATCCCGCTTGATATTTTACCGCGTATTTTATAAAGACTTGTTGTTTTTACCATGATTTGGGCTTATTGCCATACTTGGGCTTTGTGCCGACTATTTGAAATCCTTTGTGAATTTCCATCACTGTTTCCTTACCAATTGAAATATTATTTGAACTCAGTCCAATTGAATTGTATTGTTTCATGAACTCAGCTACACTTTTACTCAACTTGAGATTTAAATGATATTTCTGATGCCCAAAAGGCTTATGATTATTTTCTAGACTGATTGAGGCCGAGGGCCATATGTGAGGATATGTTGAGTGATGTGAGGAGGCTTCCAGGCTCGAGTGTTATGTGAGGAGGCTTCCAGGCCTCGAGTGTAATGTGAGAAGGCTTTAAGGCCATATGTTGATATGACATGCTTTAAGGCCTTATGATGATACATCGCTTGGGCTGTAGGAGCCCCTCCGGAGTCTGCACCCCCACATTGAGTGCGGGTACCCAGGTGCGTTAGGAGTGAGCCCGAGCGGCTGATCTTGTTCTATGTGAGTTGGGAGTGAGCCCGTGGGGCTGATACTGTACTGAGAGTTTGATATTGAGCCCGAGGGGCAGGTTTCTGATTCGATATTGAACCCGAGGGGCAGGTTTCTGGTTATTTCTTACTTGTTGAAATTATTTGTCTTAACTGGTTTGAAAGATATTTATTTGATACTTCGCGGTTTTATTGTATAATTGATTTTACTGATTGAGATAGCGTTATTTGTGCCTTTATGAGATTTCATGCTTTCAGCATTATTTATTTTTATTACTCACTGGGTCAGAGTACTCACATTACTCCCTGCACCTCATGTGCAGATGCAGGTATTTTTTCACCCAGTAGCGGGTTTTGAGTTGATTGAAGATTTTGCTATTGTAGCTGAGCAAGGTGACTGCCAGCGTTCACGATACCGGACTTCTTCCTTTGATTCTAAATTCTATTATGTATATTACTGGCCTTGTAGTTGTATTTAGTAGACTCTGTAGTAGCTCATGACTTGTGACACCCTGATTTCGGGCTGAGTCGGGATGGTTTCCCTGTTTTATCATATTTATTCCACACTTATGATTATATTATCCATGTTTTAGACTTATTCATGCTAAGTAACTGTTAAAAGAGGTATTGTTGTTTCTGTTAGCTGGCCTTGTCTTCACGAGAGGCGCCATCACGACCGGATTTGGGAATTAGGTCGTGACATCGAGCAGGGTGATTGTTTATTTTATGTGTACCTGCGTCGCATGGATGATTCGCGAGCAGGGTAATTGTTTATTTTATGTTGACCGCGTCGCATGGATAGATTCGCGAGCGGGATACTAGATGCGTCTATGGTTCGGACCGTTCGACCCTCGCCAGTGCACAATTTATATTTCTATTGGATCGGTCCATCGCCTCGGTGTGATTTGCGCATGTTATTTGTCGCTTGAGAATTCTAAACGTGAAATTTGCCCTTTGTGGCTTGATATAAATTGATAGATAATAAAGAGTAAACCTTGAAAATCCTTGATTATTTGTTGAAGGAGTTTATCTATTTTCTGGCTTCGTGAATTAGAACTACTATATAAATCCATGATTTTCCTCACAGTTTTAGAATATTGTTAATTGACCTCTAGTAAGTGTCGAAGTTGACCATATCGTCTCTGCTTCTTCGAGATTAGGCGGGATACTCATTGAGTACACGTTATTTACGTACTCATACTACACTTGTGTGCATTTTGTTGCACAGGTATATGTACCTCTAGCAGCCTACTAGGCGTGGCAGCGCGGGTGATTCTGAGACTAGGTGGGTTGCATTATTCGAGGCGACCCGCAGCTATTATAATTCCTTTCAATATATTGTATTTATTTCTTGTCCACTGTATTTCGGATGGATATTGTATTTTATTTCCTTATCTGTAGATGCTCATGCACTTATGACACCGGGTTCTGGGAGAATTTTGGATTATTCAGTATTAAGTCTTTTTATCGACTGCATGTTCATTTTGTAAATTTTTTATTATCTAATATTTAACATATAAGGAAAATGATCTTCCGCAAATGCTAAAACTGGAATTTAATTATGAATTCTTGGTTGGCTTGCCTGACAGCGGTGTCCGGCGCCACCACGACCCTTAGTGAATTTTGGGTCGTGACAAATTTAATATAACTATACAATAAGGGGTAGTGTCTCTATTATGATTATTATTGAATATTTTATAAACTTAAATAATTTCAATATTATTATTTTTTATTTCAAAACTCTGAGAATTAAATATTGCTGATTAATAAGTTTATAAAAAAAAATTAATTAGTATATCATAATTCCTACTAAACAAAGTATTACATGTGACTTTCTAATATAATCTAATTGTATTACAAAGTATTACATGTGATATCTATTTGTATTCAATTTGAATAAGCATAATTAATGGTCTAATGCTATTTTGATAACTTAATAATTACCATAAATTTAATTAAGCACAAAAAATTAAAAATTGATACAATTGAAATCGGAGCATATAACAAACTAATAATATCATATAGTACGAAGGAAGCTTTAAAAAAAAGGCAATTTAGAATATATTTATTTTTGTTTAAATAGTTTATTGTTTCTATGTTATTATAAATTAAATATTTATAATATTTATTTTTTTGTTTTTTTGGTGGGTAAGCTTTTGACTCATATTTGTTAACACTTACATTTTTTTGCATTTAATATATTACGCGTATTGATTATGAAATAAAAGAAAGTAAAAATATATACTAGTATATATTAAAGTAAGAAAAGGACAAAGGCCATCTAGCCCAAAGCAAATTCCTAAAGCCTAAACTAGTCTGACTTCCACTCTCTCACGCCGTCACCTTCCTTTCCCCACTTTTCCATTCCATTCTTTAACCCATCGCTTTTCTATTCTTAGACCGAAAAGGTAAGCTCATATCTCTATATTTTAGGGTTTGCAAATTTTTTATACCTATTCACTTAGATTTTTGGGTACAATTTTATATACTATTCCAGCAATTTAATAGATATTGTATATTATTTGTTGGATAAATAGTTATTGGGAATTTAAAGATTTTGAAGTTATAATATTGGGAGGAGCCATAGTCCATCGGCTGTAACCGAAAAGCAATATTACAAAATTGGGATGAAGATCATTTAAGTTGTTTAAAAAGTGTTAAATTTTTTTTTAACTTCTTTTGTTGCTTTGTATTTTTTTTTCTTTTATTATCTGTTAGAATTCTTGTAAAAATATTTATCAAGATATGTTTTTTGTCTGCTAGAAATTTTAACAACATTTTTACTAATCGAACTTACTTCTTTGTGTTAAAGTTTTAACTCAGTTGTACCTGTTAAACATATATAATCAGTTATATTTGCTTGGTGTTAAAATATATTTTTATTGACATGTAAGTTGGTGGAATTAGAGTAATGACAAGTTATGTCACAACCCAAAATTCACTAAGGGTCGTGGTGGAGCCGGACACTGTTGTCAGGCAAGCCAACCAAATTACTTAATCAAAATCTTGTTTTAATACTTTTGAAATCTAGGATTTTCCTTCAAATTTTGCAATTTTAAAGAATATAGTCTCAAATCAAATTTAAATGATAAGCAGTTAATACAATACTTCAAACCAACACAGAACCCGGTGTCGCAAGTGCATGAGCATCTACTGTCGAGAAAATAAAATACAACATCCGTCCGGAATATAGTGGACAGGAAGTAAATACAGTACACTGGAAGGGACTGCTCTAGCTGCGGCCGTCTCGAATGATGCAACTCACATAGTCCCAGAATCACCCGCGCTGCTACGCCTAGTAGGCCATTAGGGTTACATATACCTGTGTAACAAAAATACACAGAAGTGTAGTATGAGTACGTAAACAACATGTACTCAATGAGCATCCCACCTAATCTCGAAGAAGTAGAGACGAGATGGTCAACTTCGACACTTACTAGAGGTCAATTTACAGTATACTAAAAATGTGAGGAAAACATAGATTTATATAGTAGTTCTAATTCACGAAGCCAGAAAAATAGGTAAACACCTTCAACAAATAATCAAGGATTTTCTAGGTTTACTCTTCATTATCTTATCAAATTATATCAAGCCACAAAGGGTTGTTTCACACTTAAAAATCTCAAGTGACAATATAACATGCGCAAATAACAACGAGGCGATGGCACGATCCAACAGAAATAAACTGTGCACTTGCCGAGTGTCGACGGCGTGCCTATAGATGCGTCTATTTAATCTGTCGAGTCATTCGGCCCATTCCACAAATAAAACATACCCTGCTTGCGAATCATGCATGAGACGCAGGTATAGTCAATTAAGAACTTATTGGGGATATTTATCCAAATAAAATAATTTCTCATTTAACAATTCAGGAAAAAATGACGTTTAATCTTTTTTTAAATTCATTTATTAATCCAAGGTGATTCAAGCAATTCAAGATATCAATGGGTTTATAAATAATCCCAGTATAACCTACTTTTGGGTCCTAACTACCCAGACAATAGCATAATAGTAGCTACGCACGGACTCTCGTCACCTCGTGCATACGTAGTCCCCGCAAATAGGAGCATATAATCAATTATTATACCTATGGGGACATTTCCCTCTTACAAGGTTAGAAAGGAGACTCACCTCGCTCCGAAGATCCAAACCGGCATTCCACGCCATTCCGAAGACTCTAATTGATGCACCACGCTCCAAAACTAGCCAATGGTTACGCAAATCCATTAATATATGCTCAATTACTCATTACAATATGATTTATAGCAATTCCTAACTCCGATCAAAAAGTTGACCAAAATGCCCTCGGGCCCACGTGCCCGAAATCCAAAATTTTTCGAAGATAAAGATTACCCATGACCTTAGGAACTCAAATATATTATTTTTACTAAATTCCACACTCCATATCGTGGTCAAATTCGAAGAATAATAATTTTCTAGGTCTTCCCTCGAACTCCAAGTTCTCTACATAATTCATGCTTAAATCCATACATTATTGATGTATTTTACTCATTATAGGTGAGAATATCTTACCTTATCATTGATTATGAAATCCCTCTCTTGAAGCTCCCCAAAAATCGCCCAAATATCCAATTTTAAAACAACCATTCTGCCCCAGCTATTTTCGCACCTGCGGCCCGTTGACCGGTTCTGTGGTTCCACAGGTGCTGCTTCTCTACCGCATCCATGGTCCTTCCCAGGCCCCTTCATTTCCGCTTCTGCGAGCCCTCTACCACATCTGCGGCCCCCTTCACTTTGGTCCAAACCGCATCTGCGGCTCCCCTGGCCACATCTGCGGCTCCGCACCTGCGGCTCATTTACGCAGGTGCGGTTGTGACAGCAACCGGCAACCTTCATCCTTCCAAAAATCCCATTTTGATCCGTTAGCCACCCGGAATCTACCCAAGGCCCCCGGGACCTCAACCAAACCTATCAACCAATCCAAAAACACATTACGGACATGATTGAGGCCATAAATCATATCAAACAACGCTAAAACCATGAATTACACCCCGATTGAAGCTTTATGAACTTCAAAATTTCAAACTTCTTCTTCCGATGTTTAAACCTATCAAATCACGTCCGATTGACCTCAAATTTTGTGCACAAGTTATATTTTATATTATGGACTTGCTCGAGGCTCCGTATGTCAAATATGATTTGTGTGTAAAATTTGAGGTCAATCGGACGTGATTTGATTTGTCTAAGCATCGAAAGTAGAAGTTGGAAAGTTCGAAGTTCATAAAGCTTGAATCGGGGTGTAATTCGTGATTTTAGTGTTAATTAATGGGATTTGCGAGCAAGTCCGTAATATGTTTTGGGACAGGTTGGTATGTTTGGTTGGGGTCCCGGGGGCCTCGAGTGAATTCCGGGTGGTTATCGTATCGAAAAGTGGAATTTAGGAAGGCTTGAGATTTGCTGCTTCTGTCATAACCGCATCTGCTGTTCATAGACCGCATAAGCGGTACCGCAGATGCGGTCAAATGCTTGTAGAAGAGGAATGGGGCGAGGTCCAAGGAAATCGCAGAAGCGGCCCAGGGACCACAGAGGCGGTTTCGCTTAAGCGGCCACCAGAATGCAAAAACGGTCAGCTTCCTTTTGCCCAACACCGCAGAAGCGTCAAACAGTCACAGAAGCGACATCCGCAGAAGTGGAACTATTTCTACAGAAGCGGAAGCAGCTGGGGCAGTGAGATGTTTTAAGTTCCGGGTTGAGTTCATTTCAACCCCATTTTTCTTCCATTGGAGTCGATCGGGAGCATCTTGGAGGTGCCATTTTTTTCACTTGTTGTGAGGTAAGTAATTTATGCTAGCTTTGAATTAAATACATGGTTTATACATTGATTTAGGCAAGGAAATTATAGAAATTTGGGGTTTTGTTGGAAAACCTATGAATTTACATTTCTTCGAATTTGACCATGATTTTGAGTATGGAATTAGGAGAAAATAATATATTTGAGTTCCTAAGGTCATGGGTAACCTTAGTCTTCGAGAAATTTCGGAATTCGGGCACGTAGGACCGAGGGTATTTTGGTCATTTCACTAAGCGGAGTTGGGAATCTGCGTAATTTGAATTTCTAACAAGTATTTGAGCATGTTCTCATTAGTTTGTCATTAATTTGCCATTTTTGGTGCATTATGTGTCGGTTCAAGCCTTCAGAAGAATGTAATATGCGGGTTATGAGTCTTTGGATCGAGGTGAGTCTCCTTTCTAATTTTGTGAGGGGGAATTTACCCCATAGGTGAAGTAATTGATTATGTGCTCCTATTTGTGGGGGCTACGTACGCACGAGGTGACGAGAGTCCGTGCGTAGCTACTATTATGCTATTGTCCAGGTAGTTAGGACCCAAAAGCATGTTGAACGTGGATTTATTGTGAACCCATTGGTAGCTTGAATTGCTTAACTCACATCGAATTAATAAGTGAGTTTCTAAAAGGATTAAAATTCATTTCTTAAATTGTTAAAGGAGAATTGGTTTTATTTGAATAAATATTCCCCGACAAGTTCTTATTTGACTGATTGAGCATGTATTCTTATGTGTACTTGCGTCGCATGCATGATTCGCGATCAGGGTATGTGTTTGTTTATGGAACCGGCCGAACACCTCGTCAAATTAAATGAATGCATCTATGGTACGGGCCGCTCGACCCTCGGTAATGCACAATTTACATTTCTGTTGGAGCGGGCCGTCGACCTCGGCGTGATTTGCGCATGTCTGTGCTGTTGTCTTGAACTTCATTAAGTTATTATTTCCCTTTTGTGGTTTAAAAATATTTGGATTATATTTAAAGAGAAATTCTGGAAATTTACCCATGAAGGAATTACGTGTTTACTTGTTTCCTCTATCTGGATTAAAATCATGTTTATAAAATAAATCCTCTGTTTAGTATGGACATATCAAGGATAAATCAATATTGGATCGTTAGAGAGCGTCAAAGTTGACCATCTCGTCTCTACCCCTTCAGGATTAGGCGGGATACTCACTAAGTACACGTTGATTACGTACTCTTACTACACTTCTGTGCATTTTTGTTGCACAGGTATGTATACCTCTAGCAGCCTACCGGGCGTGGTAGCATGGATGACTCTGGGACTAGGTGAGCTGCATTGTTCGAGACGACCCGCAGCTAGTGTAGTTCCTTCCAGTGCTTTCTTATTATTTATTCCCTGTCCACTGTATTTCAGACATATGATGTATTTTTATTTTTCCATATCAATAGTTGCTCATGCACTTGTGACACCGGGTTTCTGGGATGGTTCAAAGTATTGTATTAAATGTTCAACATTTAGATTAGATTTGAAACTATATCCTTTAAAATTTCTTAATAATGAAGGAAAAATCTTGGATTTCAAAAGTGTTAAAATAAGATAATTAAGCATTTGAGTTGGCTGGAGTGACGACGGTGTCCGGCGCCACCACGACCCTTAGTGGATTTTGGGTCATGACAACATGGTATCAGAGCACTAGGTTCCTGTCGGTCTCATGATTCATGAGCAAGTCTAGTGGAGTCTTGCAGATCGGTACATAGACGTTTGTACTTATCATCGGGAGGCTACAAGGCTGTTAGGAGTACTTCCCTTCTTGATTTCCTTTTCGTGCAGTTCGATTCCTTTGAGTCCAATGCCTTTGATTTCTTCCTATTCAATCTTACACGAACGCTTGTTATAAATCGAAAATCGAAGGATTGTAATGGCACTACAAATGTGGTGCGACATGATTTTCCAGGTATAGTTGATTGGACTATTATAGTCGCATTTTGGAGGGATGTTCTAGTGTTTCAGCTCTGTAAAAGAACTTCTAAGAGCCTTGAGGCTAGGCACAGGTTGCCATGATGCTTATGAGCGATTATTCTACAGTGTTGTTATAATGATAGGGTGTTGCCCATGTGTCGGGGCAGTGAATAAATTGAAGGGAGGTTTACTCAGCGTGTAATCAAGGGATTCAGTATTTTATTCCCGGCAGGGGAAAGTCAATCAAACTAAGGATGGTCAGGTGTGGGCGGGTGGAAGTAATGAGGCTTGGTATTTGCAAGCGTGGTTGAGCTTTATTTTATGAGAGGGTGTCGTGGTCCTGATTGAACGTACAAAGTTGTTGGCATTATAATCTGCTACAATTCGCCTTTATGGCAGGGTATTGTGAAATAATATTGGAGGTACAACTATCAGATATCGCATGATGCGGTGGTTTAAGATCGAATCAGAATTTCTAATGTTGATGGCTCGATAAAGATGACCTTTGGAAAGGTTTAAAGTTAGTAGCAATGGTGGGTTCAAGTGCCATGAAGATAGATGTTATTTAAGGCGACAATTGAGCAGAAAAGTATGAAGAAGGACATGTGGGAAGTGCGTGCTTAAAATTTCTAGAAGGCCAAGTATGAGGAGCAAGGTCGAGTGACCGATTAAGGAGATGAGTTCCGCCAAAGTGGGAGAGTGGCGGGTGTGCATATGGGCTTGGTAGTAGGAAGACTACGCGCCTTAAATAGAGTTTGGATCGAATTGGGGATTTTAATGATTGGTGATTGAAGACAGCGGGTATGATGTGAAGTATGGGAAATGATGCGGCAGAAGATTGATATGGTGGAAAGGAGCTGCTTGAAATGGAGGAGGGTGCATCATAACCCTGAATTTGGAAAGATGTTGCCGCGCATTTAATTGATGTCCGCGAGGGGCGAATTGACTTGTGCAACTGTAAGGTGAGCTCGGACTCAGGATGGGCTATTGGTGTCATGGTGAATGTACCCCGTACAGCGGCATGGGAAGATGTCGGGAGGTGATTCCCCTAGGTGGGTTATTCCTCGTGAGCAGATTAGCGGTCGCGTGATTGGCGAAGCTTCTGCAATGAATTATATTGGTTGTTCAACAAAGAGATCGGTCGTGCGAATGTGGATGATGACTCAGAATATGAAAGATGGGGATTTACAGGAAGATCCTGAGAGATTTTGATAATTGGTGGCACAAGATTAAGTCAATAAGAGGTAAAAAGGTCCGGGGAACTAAAGAATGGTGAAATGATGGCTTCAAGCTAAGTGGGAGAGTCCCACCGCTTATGATTGGGCTGTATGATTAACTACTTGCGTGATTTCTAGTTCTTAGCATATTGATGGATTAATTCAGCTACAAGAAAAGACCATAAGTAGTAAATTGAGCGGAGAAATTATTAAGGATGTCCTATGGTTAGCCTTATGGACTCATGTTCGAACTTGGGAAAAGATTCAAGATTTATGCCTTGTATAGAAATAGGTTAAAAGGGGAGTGACTCTGCTAGGTGCTTCATTGAGAGGGTGTTAATATGGTAGAAGATTCAGGGAGTTGATTATATTCGGGATCAAGTCAGAGCGGGTGGCTCTCAGCAACGGTCCTAGTGGAACTCAAAAGATAAAGTGTGGTACCTAATGATTTTAAGCCTATAAGTACAACTAAGAATCAAGCTTTGTAGCAGCTTATGAGAAGGTGCCCAGAATGTTCTATGATGTGTTACCTTGTGGTGTAGCATTTGAGAAATGTGAAATAATTCGTGAGATTTGAGACAGCATGGTCTCACAATTCAAGGTCACTTGGGGTGAGTGTAGAGGGACTATGTTTTGTTGAAGAGAGTTAGTATTAACTCCAAAGCAATCAAGGATAAATTGGAAGGAAAGGGATTGATTAGCCATAGTTGAATTTGGCATGTTGGGGTCTGTGATCCTTTCATTCAGCGTGATCGAGTTATGCGTTTGATTTGTGGCGGTACGTGTAAGGTTTGTCGATTGCCGTAATTGATAACATTCTAAACCATTCTGCTGTTGTGGCTTGTTATGTGGAAGCAGATTCCGGAAGGGCTATGGTGGCTTGGCCCACTACTTGTAGATTTGCATATTCTACGGTTATGGGAATTTACCTGTTTGTTGCTATGATTCTCCCAAAGTGAGTTAAGTGAAAAGTTCGTATATGATGAAGTGTTAAAATATTAATGATTTTAGAGTTATGACGAAAAATCGTGTTCTATCGTATGTTGGCACGTTGGATACAGTGAGTAGCATGGAAATACAAAGTGAGGATGAATGATGCAGTTCAGTGTTGACAAGGATGTCACGGGCTCGGATGAGGAAGGAAAGAGTTGAATGATTAAAGTAAGTTGGGGCTGTCTTCAGCGTCACCTGAGATTAGTGTTTTGTAACGAGGGCTTGTATCATGGTTAATGATTCTTGATCACTTATCAGCATTAGTGCGGTCAGTGGGTTGGAGGTAAGACCCAAGTTAATTGTTATGGTAGATTGTGGGAGTGTGTTCCACAGGAAGATTGCATAAATATGGCACGACGCCACTTGATTGATGAAAGATATAAACCAAGTATGAGGAATTGCGATGATATCGTTAAATTGAGAATGGATGCCTGGAGGGCACTCGGATTCTGAGTTGTGGATTATACTCCGGTTATGATGGTTATCCTTGTGTATTACGAGAGGTGGGGAATTAGTATGGACCTTTGAAAGGTTATTGGCTTAATTTGATATGATCAGGATCGACTTGAGGTTGGTGGATGGATTTAAATGTGAATTTAGGCTTTATATCAGGCCAGTTGTGTTCGTTCAGCGAGCGTTCCTTATGGAGGAACAGTCGGGGTGTTATTTTGTCATCAGCTATTCCAGGTAATGATGTAATGCGCCGTATGAGTTGTGAAAGTTTGGTAAATTTTATGTGTTGAGGTTCCGCATGGCAATGACGTATTATGAGCAGGATGGCTCTTGAGATTCAGACTGTATATCGCACCTCAGTTGTGCTCGAGTTTTGTAGCTTATCGCGCTATATGTCCCCTCAGGGATGGCATTATACACTTAGCGTGCTTGTGACCTAGATTCGGTATTTTATCGCAATGAGAAAATTAGCTCGATGTGTATCTCCTTATGTGAGTTCTACGTGTGGATCGGGTGGCACGCCGACATGGTTATATTGTGAGGATCGGGTGGCACGCCGCCATGGTTATATTGTGTGGATCGGATGGCACGCCGCCATGGTTATGCTGTGTGGATCGGGTTGCACGCCGAAGCAGTGTGATGATGACTGTAGTTTTCTATATGCTAATTTTGTATGTCCTGCTTTCTATTTTCTAAGGAAAGTCCGTAGTAGTGCGGGAGTTAAGTTATTTCTTCCAGATTTCGATTTCCTGCTTGTGTTGTGTTCGGATTGGTGGTCTATTGGCTCATTGTGGCGCCATATGAGACTTGTGATCTCATTCGGAGTGGCTTATTGCCGAGCAGTTCGTACTGGGTAAGATGAGATTGTGAGATTTAGGATCAGTGCAATCTGATTATATGAAGTATATTAAGGAGGAAGATCATTATTTGGTTCAGAATGTAGTAATGTTTCTTGTCAGAAGTATAGACTCGATGATTGGTTGAGTCGGCAATTGATTATGAATTTCGGCATCTCATCCGTCGTGGCGGTATTGTTACAGTTAGAGTAAGACCTATGTAGGTCATGAGGTGCAATGGGAGCATCAGATTCGTGGAATTTCAATTAATTCAAACAGAAGTGTTATTGTGGTCTTATGAGTAAAGTGATGCAAAGTGAAAATTCAGCAGAGTTATGCAGTCATATTTGAGTACATCGTATAGTGATTGATACAGTTATCGTATGTTGGAAACAGGCTGTGACGACCCCAGTTCACCATCCATGAACATGTCGTGATGGCACCTAGTCCCTACGACTAGGTAAGCCTAACAATGCAGAAGATAAATCAAAAATTTGCCAACGGAAATAAATAAAACTGAACTGGTAAAATAAACAGGGTTTAAGGAGCCGCTCGGCACATAACACAACAATTCTCAAGCTAACAAACCCCCAAAACCCGGAAACTCACAAATCACAAGCTAATGGATACATAAGAGGCTCTGAAATCAAGAATATCTATACAAGGAGAAAATATTGGAAGAACTATACTTATTATAGAAAAGCTGGAAAGAGACTCCTCGGTCTGCAGACGTAGCAGATATACCTTGAAGTCTCTACCGATATGCCTCCTTCCAAGGCTGACAGAACTGAACGGGGGTACCTGTATCTGCACAACAAAAATGTGTAGAAGAGTAGTATGAGCACACCACGGCGGTGCCCAGTAAGTATAAAGACTAACCTCGGTGGAGTAGTGACGAGGAACAGTCAAGACACCTACCGGTCGGTAAATAGTATAATCATAGGAATAATGGTAACGACATATGAATATGTAAAGAATGCATGAACGACCAAAAATGCTACAATTCACAATAAGGGATAAATACAACAATTTAACAACAAGAATATAATAAATGATGATACAAAACGACGGCAGAATCACAATCCAAATCCTAAGGTCACAACACAGCTAGGAAAAAAAACAAGTCAATAACTCATATCCTGCAATGATGTTCACAAAAGGTCTTATCCAACTCTTTCCACAATTTCACCAAGTCTCGGACAAACCACAACTCACGAAAACCAAGCATCTGAAATCTAACGATTTGCATCCTGTGCCCCATCAATCCCATGGTCATACTGACAACTAACTGACTAACTAGGGCCACTCTCACAAATATAATGGATAAACAGCGTACCTCCACCCTTTGAAAAATCAGGAGGAATTCACCTCTAATAAGAGTGTTCAGCTACGTGTATGCTTGTGCAAATATTTCTAACAAAATTCTACCAACTATCAAACATGAAAAAGAGGACGGACCGCACGTACGATGTTCCCTCACAACCCTCAAGCGGTAACGTTCATACATGTAAATGACCCATAATCACAATATAAAACAAATAGGAATACCTCCACATGCCGTCACAACTCTATACAATCAATCCCTGACATAGCCCACCTTATTTCGCCACGTGTGCAATAAATAATATAATAGGCACCGCCTTATTTCACCACACGTGCATAACAATGTCCCACCTTATTCCGCCACATGCACAACCCACATATAAGCATATAACATATCCGGCCTTATTACGCCGCATGTGCATAACAATGATAACAACAATGGCACGACAAAGACCTCGTGCAACCTTTCAACAACAACCGCACGACAGAAAGCTCGTGCATCACAATATCAACAACCGCACGGCAGAAACCTCGTGAATCACAATATCAACAACCGCACGGCAGAGACCTCGTGCATCACAATCTCAAGTACAACACAACAAATAACAATATATATATATAGGAACAAAGCAAGATAATCAACTCAAGGAATTCCGTTCACCAAAAAACGGTATAACTAACTCATAAGGAATAGCTGTGACAGAGAAATACTAAGCACAATAAGAACAACTCAACAAGGGAGAAATAATATGAAGCAACGATTTCATAATACTCGGTTCAACAACAAGGAAGTTAACATGAATCAAATAATTACAATTAAGAAAATATCAACTAAACATGGAATATCTAACTCTTTCCCAATTAAGACCAATTATTTACACGAGAGATAGAAATGAGGCTTTCCAAATAAAGACAAGCAGTTAGGAAAGATAGTATGACTATAGAGGGGTAAATGTCCACAGTTAAACAAGTAAAAATCAATTAGGCAGCAAGAATAACCAAAAAGGGCAATAGATTCCAAGTAAGTCATGTAGAGGTGAAACTAATAACATGGAACTCAATCGTATCAAGAACAACTCCATATTCGGTGATTATAAGGATCTAAGAGCCAAAAGGGGCAATTTTCCACAAATAAATCTGAGCACGCACTCGTCTCCTCGCGTATAAGGAATATAGTTAGCAGGGAAGACTCAATTCCTAAGGGGAAGTCCCCCACACAAGGTTAGGCAAGATACTTACCTCGAACCGGTTCAATATCACAAGAAACCGCGCCTTTGACACGAGTATCCGACTCCAAATGGCCCAAATCTATTCAATTCAATTACACTTCGTAAATAATATTGCAAACAACTGATTCCACTATAAAAATTAAAGCTAGGGCGCGAAAATAGGTAAAATGACCAAAATGCCCCTCCATCCAACGTCTCGGAATCGAATAACTTTGACATTTTCAGAACCCTCGTACTCTCACGAGTCTAACCATATAAAAATCTCCCAAATCGGAGGTTAAATGCCCCTTAAAACCCAATAGTTAAGTCTAAGAAGTTTCATCCAATTTTCCACAATTTTGACCTTGAATTCGAATTCTAATGGTGGATTTAACTATATATTAGTGGAATACAACTAGATAGGGTCAAGAAAACATTACCCAATGATCTTCTCTTCAAATTCCACCCAAAATTGCCTTCTCCTGAGCTCCCAATTGGTTTTTCTAACTTTTAGATTAACCCTCGGATTATTCTATTTCATACCACTGATTTTCGCTTTTGCGGTCCAGGGACCGCTTCTACGGTCCCACTTTTACGGAAAACCAACCGCTTCTACAGTTCTCTTAATTAGCCGACCAACCGCTTCTGCGGTCCACCCATCGCAGAAGTGAGTTCGCTTCTGCGGAACTTACACTGCTTCTGCGCTTCCAAAGCCAACGTCCACTTTCCGCTTCTGCGGCTGCCAAGCTGCTTCCGCGTTGCCGCTTCTGCGGTTCCCAAGCTGCATAAGCGAAAACACCAGAAGGCCTGCTGCAAATTTCCTTCTAACTTAAAAATTTACCCGTTGAGCATCCGAAACACACCCAAGGCCCCCGGGACCTCAACAAATCACACACACAAGTCATATAACCTAACACGGACTCGCTCGAAGTCCCAAATCACATAACACAACATCGAAATGACGAATCAACCAAAAATCAAGCTTATGAACTTCCAAGTCTTCAAATAACGAATCTCATGCCGAAACCTATCAATTCAACTCGGAATGACGCCAAATTTTGCAGACAAGTCCAAAATAACATAACGGAGCCGTTCCAACTCTCGAAATCACATTTCGACCCCGATATTCCAAAAGTCAACTTTGGGTCAAACTTCTTCATTTTCTAACTTCAACTTTCGCCGAAATGCCTCAATTTACCCTACAGACCTCCAAATGTGAATCCGGATGCGCATCTAAGTCCAAAATCACCATACGAAGATGTTGAGATCACCCACGGCCCATTTTGGGATCGTTTACCCAAAAGTCCAATTCCGGTCAACCTTTCACCATTCTAACTTCCAAAACAAGGTTTCTTCTCTAATTTGACTCTAAACCATCCGAAAGCCGAATTCCACCATACACGCAAGTCGATACTCATATTCCAAAGTTGTTCCATACCTTATGCTGCCGAACGGAGCTTAATTTCTCAAAACTACCGGTCGGGTCGTTACACAGGCTTGGCATAGAATTTCGAATGTTGGAATTTGGGTCTATGGCTTATTTGCTTGAATAAAAGGGAATATCTTCAAAATTTATTGAGCCAATGTGCTCAACTAAGTTGTGGTAGCACGGGAAGGTGCATGAGGTGCCAAACAGTGATTTCAGACTACTTTAATATAGTTCTTAGCACGTTCGAGGACGAACGTATGTTTAAGTGGGAGAGAATGTAACGATCCGATCGGTCGTTTTGAGCCCTAGCGCGTTGTTCAGCAGTCTGAGGCCATGAGCAGCTTCATTTCAGGTATTGTGACTTGTTCGCATGGTCGGAATTTAAATTCAGGAAGATCGGAGTTAAATTTAAATGAAAATTCTCATTTGAGAAGCTTAAAGTTGAAAGAATGAACTAGGATTGGCTTTTTGAGTAAATGACCTCTGAATCGGGATCTAAAGGTTCACACAGGTTTGTATGATGATATCAAACTTGGGCGTATGCCCGGTTCGGGTTTTGGATAACCCGGGAGCGTTTTGGCGCCTATTGTGGAAGTTAGCATTTTGGAAGAAATTTCTTAAGTTTGGCTCGGAGTGCATTTCAGTGTTATCGATGTATGTTTGGCATTCCGAGACTGTGAATAGCTCCGTATGGTGATTCTGGAGTTGGGAGTGTGATCGAAAGTGAATTTAGAGGTCCATAGGTCCTTTTGGAGCAATTTGGCTAAAGTTAGAATTTGAAGGTTTTTGAGAAGTTTGACCGGAGGTTGGCTTTTTGATATCAGGGTCAGAATCCGATTCCGAAAGATGGAGTACGTCCGTAATGTCAAATATGATTTTTATGTAAAATTTGAGGTCAATCGGACGTGATTTGATAGGTCTAAGCATCGAAAGTAGAAGTTGGAAAGTTCGAAGTTCATAAAGCTTGAATTGGGGTGTAATTCATGATTTTAGCATTAATTGATGGGATTTGAAGCCTCGAGCAAGTCCATAATGTGTTTTAGGACTGGTTGGTATGATTGGTTGGTGTCCCGGGGGCGTCGGGTGAATTCCGGGTGGTTATCGGATAGAAAAGTGGAATTTGGGAAGGCTTGAGATTTGCTGCTTCTGTCATAACTGCATCTGCGGTTCTTGGACCACAGATCCGGGACCACACATGCTGTCAAACGCTTGCAGAAGCGGAAGGGGGGCAGATCCAAGGAAATCGCAGAAGGTCCCAGGGATCGCAGAAGCGGTCAGCTTCCTTTTGCCTAAAGCCGCAGAAGCAGCAAACAGTCGTAGAATCGACATCCGCAGAAGCGGAACTTTTTCCGCAGAAGAGGAAGCAGCTGGGGCAGTGAGATGTTTTAAGTTCGGGGTTGAGTTCATTTCAACCCCATTTTTCTTCCATTGGAGTCGATGGGGAGCCGCTTGGAGGTGCCATTTTCGTCACTTGTCATGAGGTAAGTAATTTATGCTAGCTTTGAGTTAAATAAAAGGTTTATACATGGATTTAGGCAAGGAAATTATTGAAATTTGGGGTTTTGGTGGAAAACCTATGAATTTATATTTCTTCAAATTTGACCACGATTTTGAGTATGGAATTAGGAGAAAATCATATATTTGAGTTCATAAGGTCATGGGTAACCTTCGTCTTTGAGAAATTTTGGAATCCGGGCATGTAGGCCTGAGGGTATTTTGGTCATTTCACTAAACGGAGTTGGGAATCTGTGTAATTTGAATTTCTAACAAGTATTTGAGCATGTTCTCATTAGTTTGTCATTAATTGGCCAGTTTTGGTGCATTGTGCGTCGGTTCAAGCCTTCGGAAGAATGTAATATGCCGGTTATGAGTCTTCGGAGCGAGGTGAGTCTCATTTCTAATCTTGTGAGGGGGAATTTACCCCATAGGTGAAGTAATTGATTGTGTGCTCCTATTTCTAGGGGATACGTATGCACGAGGTGACGAGAGTCCATGCGTAGCTACTATTATGTTATTGTCCAGGTAGTTAGGACCCAAAAACATGTTGAACGTGGATTAATTGTGAATCCATTGGTAGCTTGAATTGCTTAACTCACATCAAATTAATAAGTGAGTTTCTAAAAGGATTAAACTTCATTTCTTAAATTGTTAAAGGAGAATTGGTTTTATTTGAATAAATATTCCCCGATAAGTTCTTATTTGACTGATTGAACATGTATTCTTATGTGTACCTGCGTCGCATGCATGATTCGCGAGCAGGGTATGCGTTTGTTTATGGAACGGGCCGAACGCCTCGGCAGATTAAATGGATGCATCTATGCTATGGGCCGCTCGACCCTCGGCAGTGCACAATTTATATTTCTATTAGAGCGGGCCGTCGACCTCGGCTTAATTTTCGCATGTCTGTGCCGTTGTCTTGAACTTCATTAAGTTATTATTGCCCTTTTGTGGCTTAAAAATATTTGGATTATATTTAAAGAGAAATTCTAGAAATTTACCCACAAAGGAATTAAGTGTTTACTTGTTTCCTCTAGCTGGATTAGAATCATGTTTATAAAATAAATCCACTGTTTAGTATGAACATATTAAGGATAAATCATTATTGGACCGTTAGAGAGCGTCAAAGTTGACCATCTCGTCTCTACCCCTTCGGGATTAGGCGGGATACTCACTGAGTACACGTTGATTACGTACTCATACTAACCTTCTGTGCATTTTTGTTGCACAGGTATGTATACCTCTAGCAGCCTACTGGGCGTGGCAGCATGGATGACTCTGGGACTAGGTGAGCTGATTGTTCGAGACGACCCAAACCTAGTTGCTCATGCTCTTGTGACACCGGGTTTCTGGGATGGTTCGAAGTATTGTATTAACTGTTCAACATTTAGATTTGATTTGAAACTATATCCTTTAAAATTTCTTAATAATGAAGGAAAAATCCTGGATTTCAAAAGTGTTAAAATAAGATAATTAAGCATTTGAGTTGGCTGGCATGATGGCGGTGTCCGGTGCCACTACGACCCTTAGTGGATTTTGGGTCGTGACACCATCTTTAGCCAAATGGCTGCAAAATGACCTACAGACCTCCGAATTCACTTCCGATCCACCCCCAACTCCATAATCACCATACAGAGCTATTCATAGTCTCGGAATCCTAAACAGACATCGATAACACTGAAATGCACTTCAAGCCAAACTTATGAAATTTCTCTAAAATGCTAACTTCCACAATAGGCGCCAAGACGCTCCCGGGTTATCCAAAGCCCAATCCGGGCATACGCCTAGGTCCAAAATCATCATACAAACCTGCTGGAACCTTCAGATCCTGGTTCCGAGGTCGTTTACTCAAAAATCCGATACTAGATCATTCTTTCAATTTTAAGCTTCCGAAATAAGAATTCTCTTTCCAAATCAACTCTGTACTTCCCGAAATTCAATTCCGACCACTCGCCCAAGTCATAATACCTGAATTGAAGCCGTTCATGGCCTCCGACTGTTGAACAGAGCGATATAACTCAAAACGACCGGTCGGGTCGTTACCTTCTCTCCCATTTAAACACACGTTCGTCCTCAAACGTGCTGAAAACTACACTGAAGTAGTCTAAAATCACTGTTTAACTTCTCATGCACCTTCCCGTGCTATCACGACTCAGTTGAGCACAATAGCTCGATCAATTCTGAAGATATTCCCTTTTGTTCAAGCAAATAAGCCCTAGAGCCCAATTCCAACATTCGAGATTCTATTCCCGACCTTTTCCCACCATAAGATCATCATATTAATCACTACGCGATGTACCCAAACATGACTGCATGACTCTGCTGAATTCACACCTTGCATCACTTTACTCACCGGACCATAATACATTTTCTGATCAACTTAGTCAAAATTTTAGTAATCTGATACTCCCATTGCACCCCATGACTTACACAGGTCTCACTCTAACCTTTACAATACCGTCATGATAGAAGAGATGTGCCAAATCCATAATCAACTGCTGAGTCAACAAATCATTCGGTCTATACCCCTGATAGAACCACCACCTCATTCAGGACCAAATAATGGTCTTATCTGCACAAGTTACTCCATATACTCAGATTGCACTGATCCTAAATCCAAAATTCTCACCTCACCCAGTACAAACTGCTCAGGCAATAATCCACCCCAAACATAATCAAAAGTCTCATATGATGCCACAATGTGCCAACAAGCCACCAATTCGAACGTGATACGAAAGGAAGACGAACTCTGGAAGGAATTACCTAACTCACGCACTAATACGGACTTTCCTTAGAAAACAGGAAGCAAGGCACACAAAATAGCCTATGGAAAACTATACTCAACATCACACTGTTGTGGCGTGCAAGCCAGTCCACACATAGATCTCACATAAGGAGATGCATATTGAGCCAAATTTGCTCATTACAACAAAATACCGAATATCGGTCATAAGCATGCTAATTGCATAATAACATCCTTGAGGGAACATATAGCGCCATAAGCTACAAAACCCAAGAACAACTGAGGTGCGATCTACAATCTGAATCTAAAGAGCCATCTTGCTCATAATACATCATTTCTACGTGGATCCTCAACACATAAACAATTTCCCAAGCCGTCTCACAACCCTCACGGTGCAATACATCACTACATGAAATATATGACAACGCAATAACACCCTGACTACTCCATAAGGAGCGCATTACTGAAATGAACACAACTTGCCTAACATAGAGCCCAAATTCATATTTAAATCCATACACCGACCTCAAGTCAATTCTAATCATATCAAACTAAGCCAATAACCTTTCAAAGGTCCATACTAATTTCCCTTTTCTCATAACACACAAGGACAACCATCATAACCGAAGTACTCATCCACAGTCCACAACTCAGTAACTGAGTGCCCTCCAGGCATATATCCTCAACTTATCGATATCATCACAAATCTTCATACTTGGTTTAACTTCTTCAATCAATCAAGTGACTACATGCCACACTTATACGATCTTCCTCTGGGACTCGCCCCCGCAAACTTTCGAAACACATAACAGGTCCAAACACCCAAACTACCGGCCACACTAACGCTGAAAAGCGATCAAGAATCCCTAACTAGGATGCAAAGCCTTTTTCACAAAACACCGATCTCAGGTGACGCTGATGACAATACCACTTACTTTAAACATCGAAACTCCTTTCGTGCTCATCCGAGCTCGTGACATCCTTGTCGGCACCGAACTGCAACCTTGATTCCTTTCACTTCAAATCTAATACTAGTCACTGCACCCAACATGCCAATGTATGATAGAACATCACCCTTATCATAGCCCAAAACTGCTAATAGGTCAACCCTTCATCACAAAAAAAAACTTTTCACTGAACTCGCTTCAGGAGAAACATAGCAACAAACAGGCAAATTATTATAACCATGGAAATACACAAATCTCTAAGTAGTGGTCTAAGGCACCATAGCCCTTCCGAAATCCACTTCCACATAAAAAGCCATAACAGTAGGATGCTTCAGAATGATATCAATTACGGCAGCTGACAAGCCTCATACGTACCACAACAGATTACTGGCATAACTTAATCACGCTGGAAGAGTTGATCTCTACCACCAACATGCCAACTAAATTATGGCTAACCAATCTATCTTCTTTCGATTCACCCCGATTGCCTTAGAAATAATACTAATTCCATCCAACACATAACATACTCCATCTGCACTCATCTCGAGTGACCTTGAATTACGAGACCATGCTGTCTCAAAACCCACGAACTGTGCTATACCGCAAGTTAAAATATCATAGAACATTCTGGACACCTTCTCATAAGCTGCTATAAAGCTTGATCCTTAACAGTACTTATAGGTTCGAAATCATTAGACATCACACTTTATATTTTGAATTTCACTAGGAACGTTGCTGAGAGCCACCCGCTCTGACTCGGCCCCGAATATAATAAACTCCATGAGTCTTCGATCACATGAATACCCTCTTGGCGAAGAACCCGCCGAATCACTTCCCTGGGAACCCACATCTATCCAAGGCAAAATACTGAATCTTTCTCCAAGTCTGAACATGGGCCAATAGGGCCAACGATAGCCTACCTTTAATACTTCCTTTGCTTAAATTACCACTTATGGTCCTTTCCATAGCTGAAATAGCCCATCGATATGCTAATAGCCAAAAATCTCGCATGTTGTTAACCATGCAACCCAATCATAAGTGGTGGGACGCTCCCACTTAGCATGAAGCCATCATATCACAAATCTGGAATTCACCCATCCTCTTTATGTCTTATTGACATAACCTCGTGCAATCAACCGCCAAAGCTCTCAAAATCTTTCTGTAAAAACCCTTCTTATATTATGACTCACCTAACATATTTGCACAATTGATTTCTTTGCTACATAACCGGTAGAATTCTTCACAGAAGCCTCGTCAGCCACGCGGTCGCTAACCTACCTACTTGGGTAACCCATCTATAAAAGATCTCCCCGGCCTCTTCCAATGCCGTTGCGCGATACACAATCACTTCGACATCAATAACCCATTCTGAGTTTGAGCTCACTCTCCAACTGCACATGTCCATTTACTCCCCGTGTACATCATTTAAATGCACGACAATATCCTCCCAATTGAAAGTTATGCTGTATCCTTCTTCACTTAAGTGCCTCCTTTCCATTATATTAAATCTCCTGCCACACAAGGATCACTACTTCAAATTAGATCCGTAGACCCCAATAACCAAGCACTAATATTCTCAAATCGCACCAAACCCTCCTTAAGGTACGTGGTCATCCCACTGCAAGGCCCATACACAACTCCGCCACTCTCCCACTTTGGCGGAACTTATCCCTTTAATTGATTACTCGACCTTTGCTTCATATACCTGACCTTTTATAATTTTGAACACCGCCTGGCGCTTTCCACATGTCATTCCTCATCCTTTGATATTCAGTCGTTGTCTTAATAAAATTTATCTTCATAAAACTTGAATCCACAATTTGCTAGTAACTCCAGATTTTTCCGAAGGTCATCTTTCTCGAACCGTCAACATTTGAAATACTGATTCAATCCTAAACCACCACACCCTGCGATATCTGATAGTTGTATCTCCAATACTATTTCACAATATCTTGCCCCAAAGGCAAATTGTAGAAGGTTATAACACCGACAAACTTAGCACGTTCAATTAGGACATTGACATCCCATCATAGAAGAAAACTCTACAACGCTTGCAAATACCAAGCCTCATTACTTCCATCAGCCCACATCTGACCATCCTTAGTTAGATCATCGTTCCCCTCCCGGTAATAAAACATTGAATCTCTTGATTATGCACTGAGTAAACCTCCTTTCAAGTCATTCACTGCCCCTACGCGTAGGCAATCATCCTACCATCATATCACTACTGTGCAACATTCGTTCATAAGCATCATGGAAACTTGTGCCTAACCTCAGAGCTCTCAAAAGTGAAGATAATAGTACAGTCAACTACACCGGGATAATAATATAGTCAACTAATTCATGAAGATAGAAAAATAAGTAAACACCTTCACCAAATAATCAAGTATTTTCAAGGTTTACTCTTCATTATCTTATCAAGTTATATCAAGCAACGAAGGGCAGTTTCATACTTAAAAATCTCAAGCGACAATATAACATGCGCAAAAAATACCGAGGCAACGGCCCAATCCAACATAATTAAATTGTGCACTTGCCGAGGGTCGACAGTACGCCTATAGATGCATCTATTTAATCTGTCGAGGCATTCGGCCCGTTCCATAAATAAACACATACCCTGCTCGCGAATCATGCATGCGACGCAGGTACACATAGAGATACATGCTCAATCAGTCAATTAAGAACTTATCGGGGATATTTATCCAAATAAAACAATTTCTCATTTAACAATTCAGGAAAAAATAACGTTTAATCTCTTTTTAAATTCATTTATGAATCCAAGGTGATTTAAGCAATTCAAGATATCAATGGATTTATAAATAATCCCAGTATAACCTGCTTTTGGGTCCTAACTACCCGAACAATAGCATAATAGTAGCTACGCACGGATTCTCGTCACCTCGTGCATATGTAGCCCCCGCAAACAAGAGCACATGATTAATTATTACACCTATGGGGACATTTCCCTCTTACAAGGTTAGAAAGGATACTCACCTCGCTCCGAAGATCCAAACCGGCATTCCACGCCCTTCTGAAGACTCTAATTGATGCACCACGCTCCAAAACAAGCCAATGGTTACGCAAATCCATTAATATATGCTCAATTATTCATTACATTCTAATTTATAGCAATTCCTAACTCCTATCGAAAAGTTGACCAAAATGCCCTCGGGCCAACATGCCCGAAATCCAAATTTTTTTGAAGATAAAGATTACCCATGACCTTAGGAACTCAAATATATAATTTTTACTAAATTCAATACTCCATATCGTGGTCAAATTCCAAGAACAATAATTTTCTAGGTCTTTCCTCAAACCCCAAGTTTTGTACACAATTCATGCTTAAATCCATACATAATTGATGTATTTAACTCATAATAGGTGGGGATATCTTACCTTATCATTGATGATGAAAACCCTCTCTTGAATCTACCTAAAAATCGCCCAAGACATGAAAAATATGAGAGAAATGGCCAAATATCCGATTTTAAAACAACAATTCCGCCCCAGCTATTTTTGCACTTGCGGCCCGTTAACCGCTTCTGCGGTTTCGCAGGTGCGGCTTCTCTACGGTATCTGCGATCCTTCCCAGGCCCCCTCATTTCCGCTTCTGCGAGCCCTCTACCGTTTATGCGGTTCCGCATCTGCGGCCCCCCTTCACTTTGGTCCAAATCGCATCTGCGTCTCCCCTGGCCGCATCTGCGGCCCATTTTCGCAGGTGCGGTTATGATAGCAACCAGCAACCTTCATCCTTCCAAAAATCCCATTTTTGATCCGTTAGCCACCCGAAATCCAACCTAGGCCTCCAGGACCTCAACCAAACCTACCAACCAATCCAAAATATATTACAGACTTGCTCGAGGCCTCAAATCATATCAAACAACGCTAAAACCATGAATTACACCCCGATTCAAGCTTTATGAACTTTGAAATTTCTAACTTCTACTTCCAATGTTTAAACCTATCAAATCACGTCCGATTGACCTCAAATTTTGCGCACAAGTCATATTTGACATTACGGACCTACTCCAACTTTCAAAATCGGATTCCGACCCCGATATCAAAAAGTCCACCTCCGGTCAAACTTCTCAAAACCTTCAAATTTCTATCTTTAGCCAAATGGCTCCAAAATGACCTACGGACCTCCGAATTCACTTTCGATAGCGCTCCCAATTCCAGAATTACCATACGGAGCTATTCACAGTCTTGTAATCCCAAACGGACATCGATAACACTGAAATGCACTTCAATCCAAACTTATGAATTTTCTTCTAAAATGCTAACTTCCACAATAGGCGTCAAGATGCCCCCGGGTTATCCAAAACCCAATTCGTGCATATGTCTAAGTCCGAAATAATCATACGAACCTGTTGGAACCTTCAGATCCTGATTCCGAGGTCGTTTACTCAAAAATTTGATCCTAGATTATTCTTTCAACTTTAAGCTTTCGAAAAAAGAATTCTCTTTCCAAATAAACTCTGGACTTCCCGAAATTCAATTTCGACCACGCGCCCAAGTCATAATACCTGAAATGAATCTATTCATGGCCTCTGACTGCTGAATGGAGCGCTATAAATCAAAACAACCAGTCGGGTCGTTACAACTTAAGACCAAGATAAGGTGCAGTTAAAGACCCAAAGATGAGTAAAAGAAGAGGACGATGTCTCAAGAAAGCTTGATGGTTTTGTAGTAGAATTGTACATCGAGAATGCTTTGAAATTTACAATTATGTGACTTTCTTACCTATTGTGGAATGTAAATTCTTTTTATTCTTAGATATGTTATTAACAGTCTTATGTGTAACTTTGAATTTGTTTTGGAATCTAAAATAATTGGGATTTTAGCTATTGTTAGAATTATTGTGACTAGTTTTTCTTGTAGCAGATTCTTTAATTGGTGGCAACAAAAGTTTGAATTTATGGTTTTATATATATATATATATATATATCACGTAACAAAAATATGGTTATACATTCTCACTTTTCGTAGCAAACGAAGAAATCTTTAGCTATAATTTTAGAATGAATTCTTAGCTATCTAAATATTTGTGGCGAAACTTCAATTTATAGCCATGAATTTTTGAACTTGTAGTTGAAAAAAGTACTATTGCCACGAAATTAAAATATAAGAATAGCCACAAGAGTTAAATTTTTGTGGCAAACAAATTAAGTCTTTTGCCACAGTAAAACACCTTGTGGCAAAATAACTAAGATTATTTTATATGAGTATTTACAATGCAGAAAATATTCCTAGCAATAAGTATTATTTGTTAGCCAAGGATCATATAAAGTCTATAGCTAACTTTTAGTTACACTACATTTTGCTACGGATACTACGAAAAAAATTATTGTGGCTAAAGGGTTTAGGTACGAAAATTTTCATATTTAGCTACAATATATTTTGTAACTACATATGCAAAATGTTGTAGTGAATGTCAGTGTTGCTTGAGATTTCAATTTCCTCTAAGTTTTGGATATTTTCTTCCCACTTGGAAACCTACTCATGAATGTCTCCAATTTCTTCTCTAGACCATTTACTCAAACTCTTGCCACAGAGCTTTAATTTGGATTGAAACCTCCACATAGTGTTACCATGAATCTTAGTACTCCAAACTTCTTTAACTAGATTGTGAAAACCCTAATGTGAAGTCGAAAAGTTAAGAAATTTAAAGTATTTAAAGTAAGAATTAGTAGAGTTTGAAGATTTTATGAGTAAAGGTCTGTGTTCTGAACTAGTCCTCACCAAATGTCTCAGATTAGTGTTTTGAAATTTCTGAGTCCATTTATCATTAACAAAGACCCTATCAATCCTATTCCTAATTCGTTATCTTGACCTTCAATTATTGCACTACGTAAAATTTGGAACTGTATAGCCAATATCTGTAGTACCACGGTTATCCATACAATTCTAAAAATCCAGACTCCTGTGCATCGTGTGATGTTTACCACCTAGCTTCTCTCCAGGGTCAAGATTAACATTGAAGTCACGTCCGATGCACCAAGGACAATTAATATTTAGGCTGATGTTCTCCATGCTGCTCCATAGATCTCTTCTTTTCAAAACATTACATTTGGCATAAATATCAGTGATAATGATGGGGTGATTGTATGAACCATCCTAAATTTTAATAGAAATTTGATGCTCATCATTCGCAATAACAATGGTATTGCTGATATTCTTCCAAAAGCACCATATCTTTCCATTATCATTGGAAATGCATTCTTGATAGCCCAAAAATTTTCTGTAGCCTTCAATTTTTTTCTTACCAACTATAGGTTCTATTCTTGAAGTGTAAAGAATGTTGTTAATGTCTTTAAGTTGTTTTAACCCATGAATGACCTTCTTTGACCTCACTCCCCCAATATTCCAAAAGATTGTATTAATTATGCGATATTTGGGGAGGGAGTATCATTCTTTTGTTTCCTCTTGACAGAAGTAGCATATCTATTTTTGTTGGAATTGCTTGAGTTTCTTGCTCTACTTCTTCCCCTTCCTGTTAGGAGATACTTTTCTTCTTCATCGTTGCCTTTGTCTTGGTACCTCTCTTCAGTTAGTTCAGTTCTCTATATACGCTGATGTAGTAAATAATCTTGTATTGGGTGGTCAACTATTTTGTGTATATTAATTTTGAGTGGTTGTTCATGGTCTACATATAATTCAAACATTAACTCAATACCAGGTTGTTCAACAATGTTTATTGGAAGACATGTTGAGCAAGAACCAAAATCCATAGTCTTTTCATTTCTTTTGTGCTCCTTCTCCAACTCAAAGTTTTTATCCCCATTATCTTCTAGTTATGAAGTGTAAGAATGACCTACTTCTTTGTACTTTTATCCGAAATATCTTTACTGTTAGTAGTATCCTCCCTTTCAGAATTAACTTCTTGTATGCAATTCTCCTATATAATTTCAATTAATGAACTCTCCTTAACCATGGAGTCGGATTGGTTGTTAAGATCCTGTTTCTCATTCATATTGTTGCTGCTTGTGGCTTTTTTCTCCTCAACACTATTTTTCTCCACCTCCTTATTATTTTCATTCGTGCTCATGCTATCTGAAATGGCAATATAGTGTTGGAAGGTGGAAGTCTTGGTTATTGTTTTTTGCCTGTTGCTCCTTTGTATTAGAATTGGTTGGAAGATCACCTTACTTTTCTTCTTTAGAATTCTTTTTGTTGCTTTCTTTTCTTCTTCTTCTTCTTTCTAGTTCTGCCTATTGTAGTAGCTTGATTATCTTTTATGGTGAAGGAAATCTTGTTGTCTTGTTCAATCTTCAATCTCTGTTGAGGCTTGTTAGAGGTACTTTGGTCTGTCCCTTCTTTAACTTCCTTCCAATTCAAGCTCTTGTTGTAGTGACTGTTTTGTTGTCAAACATCCTTCTCCTTAATGCTCACATTAGTTGGTATCTCCTTCTTTCTTTTTTCCCTTTCTTCATTCTCCTCCTTTTCCTTTTGTGATCCTCCAGTTCCTTCTTCAATATGTTTTTAATCTTCATCTTTACTATTTTTATTAGTTTCTGCAGCTCTTTTGTGACGACCCGACCGGTCGTCTTAATAATTAATGCCCCGATTCCCCATTAACTATTTTTCCTAAGTTCATTTCTACTATTTTGGTTTGCCGGGACGTTTGCTGTTGGGTTTCGGAGAGTTCTTAAATGAGAGCTTAAGTATTGAAAAATGGTCCGTAGTTGGAACAATGTGAAGACGACCTCGGAATGGAAATCTGTTGGTTCCGTTATGTCTGTTAGGTGATTTCGGGGTTGGGAGCATATTCGGAATATATTTTGGAAGTCCGTAGCTCATTTAGGCTTGAAATGCCGAACTTTGAATTTTTGAAGTCTCCGATCCGATAGTGAGTTTTTGATTCGAGTGTCAGATTGGAATTTCGGAAGTTGCAGTTGCTCCGTTATGTCATTTGGAATGTGTGTAAAATTTCAAGTCATTCAGATGTGTTTTGGTTAGGTTTTTGATCGAAAGCGTGTTTTGATGGAATTTGAAGTTCTTAGGCTCAAATCATTGATTAATTCAAGTTTCCAGCGTTATTTTAGGTGGTTTAAGGATTTGTACAAGTTTGAATGATGATATGGGATATTTCTGTAGGTTTGGTTGAGGTCTCGGAGGCCTCGGGTGTGTTTCGAATGCTCAACGGAGCATTTTGGAGTTTGGAAATGTTGTAGAAAATCCTTCAGCTGTGCAGGTCCCAAATCCTACTTCGCGTTCGCGGTACCCTCCTCACGTTCGCGTAGCATTGGTCTCCTTCCTCTTCGCGTTCATGTACTCCTCCACACATTCGCGTAGAGTAATTTTGGAGGAGGACAAGTTTTCTTCATTACGTTCGAGATTAGAGCTCTGCATTCGCGAAGCATTACATATTCCTTAACAGCGTTCGCATCAAGGCTGTCGCGTTCGCATAGCTTTATTAGACTCCAAGGGCTGGGATTTATTTTATTCACGCGTTCGCATAACCCCAGTCACATTCGTGTAGTTCGCTGAACCCAGGCCTTCACGTTCACGTCCCTTTCTTCGCGATCGTGAAGGGCATTTTTGTTCCCTTTATTTTTCCTTCTTCGCGAACGCGAGCTCCTTTCCGCGTTCGCGATGCTTTATGGACCTGAACAGTACTTTATATTCAAAAATGAGGGTTTTGCCATTTTTATCAAAATACAAGTTTGAGAGCTTAGATTTGGGGGAAATTTCGCAGGTTTTCAAAGGCAATCACTAGGTAACGATTCTCTACTCTCTTACGCTTAAAACCCACTAATCTAATCACGAATTCATACTTAATTTTGGATTTTTGAATGAAAATTGGGGAAAACTTCATAAACAAAACTATTGAGTTTTGAGTGGGTGTTTGACCTTTGATTTGAGAGATTTTTCTATGATTAGACTCGTGAGAGTATGAGGATTCTGAAAAATGTAAAAATTATCCGATTATGAGACGTTGGCCTGAGGGGCATTTTTGTCATTTTATCTAATTTCATGTCTTATCTTTGAATTTAATAGTAGAATCAATTTCTTGAGATGTAATTTACAATATGTAATTGAATTGAATAGATTTGATCCATTTGGAGTTGGATAATAGTGGTAAAATTGTGATTTCGAGTTGATTTTGTAGTTGATTCGAGGTAAGTGGCTTGTCTAACCTTGTGTGGGGGACCTTTACCCTTAGGTTTTGTTATCTGGTATTTGAGTGCCTTGTACGCGAGGTGACGAGCGCGTAGTTGAGCCCATTGTTGAAAATCCTGTTTTTACTTAAAAATAATGAGATTCAGATTCCTTCATGTTTGTTTTTATTCCATTTTCAATTATAACATGTGCTCGATTAGAAACAAAAAGCATGTTTAGCTGATTTAACTTGCCTAATTGCTTAAGCTGCCTTGACTGTACTGTGTGAAGCATGCTAGACTAGTACAAAAATGTTGCTTGTCCTCTGTACTTCATTTTTGTGTATCTTCTGGTTGTGGCTGCGCATTTATATTGGGACTACGGATGTGGGATTCAGGTAGCTCCCCCCTTATTTTTTTAATTTGGGACTACGGGTTCGATTCCCGGTAAATCCCCCTCCACTTTTACTTTGAGACTGCAAGTTAGATTCTCGATAGATCCCCCTGCACATTGATAGTTGGACTATGGGACGGTATCCCGGGAGATCCTTCGGATATACACATATAATGGACTACGGGACGGTATCCCGAGAGATCCTATGGACAATTGAGAAAAATGGTTGCAGGATGCAATCTGGGAGACCATTCGTTGTTATCATTGGTATTGAGTTGTGTTTACTCTGTTCTTGTGTAGTTGTTATTGCCTCGTCGACCTGTCCTATCTCATTGCTGTATTCATTATTTCTGTCAGGTTTTCATATTGTTAATTATTATTATATTTTGCCTCAGTAGGGCCATGACCTTCTTCGTCACTACCCAACTGAGGTTAGGCTTGGCACTTACTAAGTATCGCTGTGGTGTACTCATGCCCTTCCTGCACATGTTTTTCATGTGCAGATTATCCAGGTACCTCTACTCAGGCGCACTATCCTTGAGGCGAGGAGATATACGGAGACTTCGATGTATATCTGCTGTGTCCGCAGACCAGGAGTCTCTATTTTGTTCCAGCTTTAGTATTTAGCTTATTCCTTTTTTCTCAGTTGTTTAGATATTCTGGAGTTAGAGCAGCGTACTAAGTTTCCGTTAGCATGCGGTTCCCGTGAGTTTCTAGGTTTTGGAATTGAGTTGTAGACTTCCGCATTCTGTTTTGAGTTGTATAGGCCGAGCGACCTTATATGCAGTTATTATTTTAATGTGTTTAGCTTTCTTTAATCTTTTCGCAAGTTAGGTTATTATTTCCGCATTGTTGGGCTTACCTAGTTGTAGGAACTAGGTGCCATCACGACATGTTAATGGAGGGTGAACTGGGGTCTTGACAAATTGGTATCAGAACTCTAGGTTCATAGGAGTCACGGAACACAGGCCGATTTATTAGAGTCTTGCTAATCGGTACGGAGACGTCTGTACTTATCTACGAGAGGCTATGTAACTGTTTAGGAAAAACCATCTTTATTTCATTTGAATTCCTTGTCGAGCGTCTTCTATTCTCTCATGCATGGTGAGGACACGTGCTACTCGAGATGATCAGTCACCCGCAGCCCCTACTGTAGCCATCAGAGGCCGGGGCTAAAGGCCGGGTTAGAGGTCGAGGACGCGCACGTGGTGCAGCCAGAGCACCTGTGTGAGCTGCCGCCGAGGTACCACCAGTAGATCCAGCCGGAGCACAAGCACCTGGCACACCTACTACTGCCAGTACTACTCCAGCGCTCTAGGAGACTTTTGCTCAGTTCATGAACATGTACACAACTTTAGATTCGGCAGGGTTGCTTCCCCTTGCTGCAGCCACATCCCAGGCTAGGGGAGGAGCACAGACTCCCGCTATCCGCACTCTTGAGCAGCGAGTGCAGGTTGAGCAGACTTCCTAGATTATTCCCGTACCGCCTGCAGCGCCAGTTCAGCATGAGGATGGGTTAGCTACTTCAGAGGACGAGCAGCGTAGACTTGAGAGGTTCAAGAAGTAATACCCCACTATTTAGTGGATTAGCATCATACGATGCCTTGGGATTTTTAGAGGAATGTCATCATATTCTTCGCACTAAGGGCATAGTAGAGTCCAGCGGGGTTCCTTCACTAATTTTTAGCTTCGGGGAGCCGCCTATGATTAGTGGTGCACTTATGAGATAGATAGTCCTGTCGAGGCTGGTTTACTGACTTGGACCCAGTTCTCGAATATGTTTATGAGAGATTTGGTTCCCCAGAGTCTCAGGGATGCATGGCATGCAGAGTTTGAGCATTTGCGCCACGGTTCTATGACCATTTTGGAGTATGCTATCCGCTATACCAGATTGGCCAGGCATGCACCGGCCTTGGTTGCTATAGTTCGGGAGAGAGTTTGCAGGTTCATTGAGGGTCTTATTCCACCCATCAGATCTAGCATGGCTCGAGATTTGGAGATGGACATTCCTTATCAGCAGGTAGTGAGCATTGCTAGGAGGATGAAGGGTACGCTCGCTAGGGAGCGAGGGGAGAGGGAGGCCAAGAGGTCTCGAGAGTCGGGTCACTACTCTAGTGCTCGTACCCCATCAGTAGGTTGATATGGTAGAGTTTATGCGGGTCACCCTGTTCATTCAGCCCTTCCAGCAGCCGGCAGTGCTCCAGCTCTGCCTACACCTCGGGAGCCTTACTATGCTCCTCCAGTTTCTAGTGCGCCTCCTGCGCGGGGTACTTCCAAGGGTCAGTCCAGCAGACCTGGCCCTAGTCAGTCACAACCACCGTGTCCTCCCAGAGCTTGTTTCGAGTGTGGTGATACACGCCACATGGTTAGGGACTGCCCTAGACTTGGTAGGGGTGCATCTTCACAGACTACTCAGTCACAGCGTGCTCCTCAGAGTTTGCAGGCCATGATCATAGCTCTAACTGCTACCCCACCTGCCCAGCCGGCTAGAGATGGAGGTCGGGGAGATAGAGGTTGCCCTCGAGAGAGGGGCCAGCCCAGATATTATGCTATTCCTGCTCGTACTGAGGCTTTTGCCTCTAACTCCGTCATTATAGGTATTATACTGGTTTGTCACAGAGAGGCATCGGTTATATTCGATCCAGGCTCTACTTATTCTTATGTGTCTTCTTACTTTGCTCCGTATTTGGGTGTGCCTCGGGATTATTTGAGTGCCCCCGTTTATGTTTATACTCCTATGGGAGATTCTCTTGTTGTGGACCGCATTTATCGGTCATGTCTGGTCACTATTCGTGGTTTCGAGACCAGAGCGGATTTATTATTACTCAGCATGGTGGATTTTGACATTATTTTAGGCATGGACTGGTTGTCTCCCCATTTTTCAATTCTTGATTGTCACGCCAAGACCGTAACACTGGCTATGCGCGGTATTCCGCGTATTGAGTGGAGTGGTACTTTAGATCACACTCCCAGTAGAGTTATATCTTTTCTTAAAACTCAATGTATGGTTGAGAAGGGGTATGGCGCGTATTTAGCTTATGTGAGAGATGTCAGTGTTGATATCCCTTCTGTTGATTCAGTTCTAGTGGTACGGGATTATCCCGATATGTTTCCAGCTGATCTTCCGGGCATGCCGCCCCATAGAGACATTGATTTTGGCATTGATCTATTGCTGGGCACTCAGCCTATTCCCATTCCTCCGTATCACATGGCTCCTACTGAGTTGAAGGAGTTGAAGGATCAGTTGCAGGAATTGCTTGGTAAGGGTTTGATTCGGCCCAGTGTTTCACCGTGGGGTGCTCCTATCTTGTTTGTGAAGAAGAAGGATGGTTCTATGCGTATGTGTATTGATTATCGCCAGTTGAACAAGGTTACAGTGAAGAACCATTATCCTTTTCCTCGTATTGATGATCTGTTTGACCAACTTCAGGGTGCACAGGTGTTTTCTAAGATTGACTTGCGCTCAAGTTACCATCAGTTAAGGATTCGTGAGCCAGATATCCCGAAGACTGCCTTCAAGACTCGATATGGTCATTACGAGTTCCTTGTTATGTCATTTGGGCTGATCAATGCCCCTGCAGCTTTCATACATTTGATGTACAGTGTATTCATCCCATATCTTGACTCATTCATTACTATTTTTATTGATGATATTTTGGTTTATTCTCGGAGTCAGGAAGATCATGAGCAGCACTTGAGGACCCTGCTTCAGACCTTGAGGGAGAAGAAGTTATATGCAAAGTTCTCAAAATGTGAGTTTTGGCTGAGTTCTGTGACATTCTTAGGCCACGTGATTTCGAGTGAGGGTATTCGGGTGGATCTGAGGAAGGTAAAGGCCGTGAAGAGTTGGCCTAGGCCGTCCTCAACTATAGAGATTCGCAGTTTCCTTGGTTTGGCAGGCTAGTACCGTCGCTTCATAGAGGGATTTTCATCGGCCCCTATGACTAGATTGACCTAGAAGGGTGCCCCATTTTAGTGGACAGAGGAGTGTGAGGCGAGCTTTCAGAAGCTTCAGAAAGCTTTGACTACAGCCCCAATTTTGATGTTGCTTACCGGCATGAGGTCTTATACTTTCTATTGTTATGCCTCGAGAGTTGACCTTGGAGCGGCGTTGATGCAAGATGGTAGGGTGATTGCCTATGCGTCCAGACAGTTAACGGTACATGAGAAAAATTACCCTGTCCACGACCTTGAGTTAGCTGCCATTGTCCATGCCTTGAAGATCTGGCGTCATTATTTGTACGGTGTGCCTTGTGAGATCTATACTGACCATCGGAGCTTGCAACACTTACTCAAGAAAAAGGATCAAAATATTCGTCAGAGGAGGTGGTTAAAGTTGCTGAAGGATTATGACATTACTATTCTGTATCACCCTGGCAAGGCCAATGTGGTGGCGGATTCCTTGAGTCACTGGGTAGAGAGTTTAGGTAATTTGGCATATTTACCAGCTTCAGAGAGGCCTATGGCGATGGATGTTAAGGCCTTAGCCAGTCAGTTTGTGAGATTGGATCTTTCGGAGCCCAGTCGGGTTCTAGCCTGTGTGATCTCCCGGTCTTCCCTATTTGATCATATCTGGGAGCGGCAGTATGATGACCCTTATTTGCTTGTCCTTCAGGACAAGTTTCAGCATGGAGATGGCAGAGATGTGACCATTGGAGATGACGGGGTATTAAGGATGTAGGGCCGGATTTGCGTGCCCAATGTTGATGGTCTTCGAGAGTTGATTCTAGTAGAGGCTCTTAGCTCGCTGTATTCTATCCATCCGGGTGCCGCGAAGATGTATCAAGACTTGAGGCAGTACTATTGGTCGAGGCGGATGAAGAAAGATATAGTTGGTTATGTGTCTAGATGCCTCAACTGCCAGCAACTAAGTATGAGCACCAGCACCCGGGTGCGTTTCTTCAGCAGATAGAGATTCCGGAATGGAAATGGGAGCGTATCACCATGGATTTTGTATCCGGGCTCCCATGGACCTTGAAGAAGTTTGATTCCATTTGGGTTATTGTGGATCGACTGACCAAGTCCGCCCATTTCATCCCTATGTGTACCACTTATTCATCGGAGCAGTTATCAGAGATTTATATCCGGTAGATCGTCCGCATGCATGGTATTCCAGTTTCTATTATTTCAGACAGAGGTACCCAGTTTACATCGCGGTTCTGGAGAGCCGTGCACCAGGAGTTAGGCACTCCAGTGGAGTTAAGCATAACATTTCACCCCCAGACGGACGAACAGTTTGAGCACACTATTCAGATTCTTTAGGATATGCTCCGCACGTGCGTGATTGAGTTTGGAGGGTCTTGGGATCAGTTCTTGCCATTGGCGGAGTTTGCTTACAATAACAGTTATCAGTCTAGCATTCAGATGGCGCCGTATAAGACTTTATATGGTAGGAGGTGTAGATCTCCGATTGGATGGTTCGAGCCCGGGGAGGCTCGTTTGTTAGGTACAGAGTTGGTTCAGGAGGCCTTGGACAAGGTCAAGATCTTTTAGGATAGGCTTCGTTCGGCTCACTTTAGGCAGAAGAGTTATGCAGATCGCAAGGTTCGAGATGTGGCATTTATGGTTGCTAAGCGGGTATTTCTCTGAGTATCGCCTATGAAGAGCGTTATGAGATTTGAGAAGAAGGGCAAACTTAGCCCTAGGTACATTTGTCCGTTTGAGATTCTTGATCGAGTGGGAGAGGTGGCTTATAGACTCGCATTTCCGCCTAGCTTATCAGCCGTGCACCCAGTTTTTCATGTATCCATGCTTCAGAGGTATCATGGCGATCCAGCACACGTGTTGGATTTCAGTTCAATCCAGTTGGACAAGGATCTATCCTATGTTGAGGAGCCAGTGGCCATATTGGACAGGCAAATCAGAAAGTTGAGGTTGAAGAACATAGCTTCAGTGAAGGTTTAGTGGCGGGGCCAGCCGACCGAGGAGGCAACTTGGGAGACCGAGCAGGATATGCGCAGCAGCTACCCTTATCTTTTAACTACTTCAGGTATGTTCTCTATGCTCATTCGAGGACGAACGAATGTTTAAGTGTCGGAGGATGTGACGACTCGGCCGGTCGTCTTAAGAATTAATGCCTCGATTCCCCATTAACTGTTTACCCTAAGTTCATTTCTACTATTTTGGTTTGCCGGGATGTTCGGTGTTGGTTTTGGAGAGTTTTGGGACACTTAGTCCCTAAGTGAGAGCTTAAGTGTTGAAAAGTGGTCTGTAGTCGAAACAATGTGAAGACGACCTCGGAATGGAAATCCGATGGTTCTGTTAGCTCTGTTAGGTGATCTCGGGGTTGGGAGCATGTTCGGAATGTATTTTGGAAGTCCGTAGCTCATTTAGGCTTGAAATGCCGAAGTTTGAATTTTTGAAGTCTCCGGTCCGATAGTGAGTTTTTGATCTGAGGGTTGGATTGGAATTTCGGAAGTTTGCAGTAGCTCCGTCATGTTATTTGGGATGTGTGTGCAAAATTTCAGGTCATTCAGACGTGTTTTGGTTAGGTTTTTTTTTATCGAAAGCATGTTTTGATAGATTTTGAAGTTCTTAGGCTCAAATCATTGATTAATTCGAGTTTCCGGTATTATTTTAGGTAGTTTAAGGATTTTTACAAGTTTGAATGATGATATGGGATATGTCTGTAGGTTTGGTTGAGGTCCCCGGTGCCTCGGGTGTGTTTCGGATGCTCAACGGAGCATTTTGGAGTTTGGAAATATTGCAGAAAATCCTTCAGCTGTGCAGGTTCCAAATCCTTCTTCGCGTTCATGGTACCTTCCTCGCATTCGCGTAGCTTTGGTCTCCTTCCTCTTCGCGTTCGCATCCTCCTCCACGCGTTCGCGTAGAGTAATTCTGGAGGAGGACAAGTTTTCTTTATTGCGTTCACGATTAGAGCTTCGCATTCGCGAAGCTTCACATATTCCTTAACCGCGTTCGCATCAAGGCTGTCACGTTCGCATAGTTTTATTGGACTCCGAGGGCTAGGCTTTATTTTATTTAACGTGTTCGCATAACCCCATTCGCATTCGCGTAGGTCACTGAACCTAGGCCTTCACGTTCGCGTCCCTTCCTTCGCGATCGCGAAGGGAATTTTTGGTCCCTTTATTTTTCCTTCTTTACTAATATATTGTCTCATGTTGCTCTCTTGAGCCGAGGGTCTCCTGGAAACAACCTCTCCGCCCCCTCGCGGCAGGGGTAAGGCCTGCGTATATATTACCCTCCCCAGACCCCACTTGTGGGATTATACTGGGATGTTGTTGTTGTTGTTGTTGTTATTGTTATTTTTCCTCCTTCGCAAACGCGAGCTCCCTTCCGCGTTCGCGATGCTTTACGTACCTGAAGAGTACTTAACATTCAAAAACAAGGGTTTTGCCATTTTTATCAACATACAAGTTTGAGAGCTCGGATTTGGGGGAAATTTTGAAGGTTTTCGAAGGCAATCACTGGGTAACGATTCTCTACTATCTTATGCTTCAAACCCACTAATCTAATCATATTCCTCCTTAATATCGGATTTTTGAATGAAAATTGTGGAAAACTTCTTAGACCAAACTATTGAGTTTTAAGTGGGTGTTTGACCTCCGATTTAAGAGGTTTTTATATGGTTAGACTCGTGAGAGTACGAGGGTTCTCAAAAATGTAAAAATTATCCGATTCTGAGACATTGGTCTGAGGGGCATTTTTATCATTTTGCCTAGTCTCGCGTCTTATCTTTGAATTTAATAGTAGAATCAATTGCTTGAGATGTTATTTACAATATGTAATTGAATTGAATAGATTTGTGTCATTTGGAGTCCGATACTCGTGGCAAAAGTGTGATTTCGAGTTGATTTTGGAGCCGATTTTTGGTAAGTGGCTTGTCTAACCTTGTGTGGGGGACCTTTCTCCTTAGGATTTGTTATCTGGTATTTGAGTGCCTTGTACGCGTGGTGACGAGCGCGTACTTTAGCAAATTGTTGAAAATCTGATTTTTACTTAAATATATTGAGATTTAGTTTCCTTCATATTTGTTTTATTCCATTTGCAATTATAACCAGTGCTAGATTAGAAAAAAAACATGTTTAGTTGATTTAACTTGCCTAATTGCTTTAGTTGCCTTGACTGTACTACGTGAAGCATGCTAGACTAGTACTATCTGTTGCTTGTCCTTTGTACTTCATTTCTGTGTATCTTCTAGTTATGGTTGCGCATTTATATTGGGACTACGGATGTGGGATTTCGGTAGATCCCCCCTTGTTTGTTTACTTTGGGACTACGGGTTCATTTCCAGGTAAATCCCCATGTACTTTTACTTTGGGACTACGGGTTAGATTCCTGATAGATCCCCCTGCACATTGATAGTTGGACTACGGGACGGTATCCCGGGAGATCCTTCGGATATACACATATGATAGACTATGGGACGGTATCTCGAGAGATCTTATGGACAGTTGAGAAAAAGGGCTACAGGACGGTATCCTGGGAGACCCTTCATTGTTATCATTGGTATTGAGTTGTGTTTACTCTGTTCTTGTGTAGTTGTTATTGCCTCGTCGACCTGTCCTATCTCATTGCTGTATTCATTATTTCTGTCAGGTTTTTATATTGTTAATTATTATTATTATATTTTGCCTCAGTAGGGCCATAACCTTCCTCGTCACTACCCAACCGAGGTTAGGCTTGGCACTTACTGAGTATCGTTGTGGTGTACTCATGCCCTTCATGCGCATGTTTTTCATGTGCTGATTATCCAGGTACCTCTACTCAGGCGCATTATCCTTGAGGCGAGGAGATACACGGTGACTTAGAGGTATATCTGCCACGTCCGCAGACCTGGAGTCTCTATTTTGTTCCCGCTTTAGTATTTAGCTTATTTCTTTTCTCTTAGTCGTTAAGATATTCTCGAGTTAGAGCAGAGTACTAAGTTTCTGTTAGCAAGTGGTTCCTGTGAGTTTTCGGGTTTTGGGATTGAGTTGTAGACTTTCGCATTTTGTTTTGAGTTGTATAGGCTGAGCGGCCTTATATGCAGTTACTATTTTAATGCGTTTAACTTTATTTAATCTTTTTGCAAGTTAGGTTATTATTTCCGCATTGTTGGGCTCACCTAGTTGCAGGAACTAGGTGCCATCACAACATGTTCATGGAGGGTGAACTGGGGCCGTGACACCTTTTCTTTTCCATAACTCTGCAATTGAGTAAGTTATGCTAGAGTTCTTTGCATTGTCTACAATATTTAGGAATATTTTCATACATAATTTTTTAGTACATCCTTTTAAAGGAGCATTTTCATTCTCCGATCCAACAAATACACTGTGAACTAGAGGTTTAAGAAGATCAATTTCCATTCTAACTTTATCCACATTCAGTCTAGTTTTACCAACCATTGAAACATCTAGAGCTAATGGAGTTCCGATCTCGCTACAGATTTGTTTAGCATAGTGCCATATGTGCATGTTAAAAGGTAAGCCAAGAAGTAATACCCATACCGACACTATAGGAATATCCTCATCCGGTCTGAAGTTTGGTGTCCATTATTGCAGCCACATTTGAAGACCATCGATTCTACCATTCTTCTATACCACACCGAGTTAAAATCATCCTCATTTGTGAAGTCCAGAATGACATTGTAGTTGTCATATACTACAATTTTGTCTTTGCCTTTGACTGTAATCTCTCTCTGAATGTGGATTTTATTTTTTCAATTTGGGGCCTGGGTTTCAAAAATGATGGTGTGTCTGCACTCATCTGCCATAATTCCGTAATAATCCTTGGCTTTGAAGATCATCACTAGAATACCATTGTGGGTGGTATGTCTTGAAATGAATGTTTCTTAGGGATGATAAGAAATTGGGTAGCAGCAACAATAGTGGTCGCATAGGTGGGATTCTTTGAAATTGATTCAGAAGTTGGGTTTGCCAATATTGGGAGTTCATTTTGGTTAGTAGGACTCCCTTGGGGAACTCCGTCTGACGGTGCAATGAGGCGGTGCGTAATAGAGACACACCTAAGCTATCATCTTTTGGGTGTTAACGGCTAATTGTACAAAGAGAGAATTAATTTTAGAGAGATGTAAGTTGTTTTTATAAATTGCCATAACTTGTGGCTAGCTTATACAACTTGTTTCTATAGGGCTGGCCGCGCAGTCCCTGGTTTCGATGATACAATTAGGTTTCCTGTTTTTCGTTTCTAGGTCAATGTGGCTGTCATTCTTGGCAGTCATTGTTGCTGGATCTTCATATCATTCCCCAAGTGTTCGAATACAGAGAATGCGAATTGGAATATTGGAAATCTTGTATCTTTGAAGATTCTACTATTGAATTGCTAGATAATCCTTAACTCGGTACCATAGTTTACTTCCCCTCAGGAATTTATGCTATCGAGTGAAGGACTATCTAACAATCCTCTAGTGGTTTGTGCTCGTGAACGGTTGGATAACCTTTTCTCAATAGCAAACTTAACTTCCTGGTGAGAATTTGCTGTAGAGCAAAATATTATCTAACCGTCCCAGAGTGGATCTTTGCTTGTGTGCCTTGCTATTAAAGGTTTTATTGCAATTGTCTTCGTAGTATGATTTCTGTTGCTGCCTTACTAAACACCTTGCTAGAAAAATCCAATTGGGATAAACTGAATGAAGGTAAAAAGGGCGCAACGCATACTTTCTGCTCGAATAATGTTCATTAGGAATAATATCTTTTGAGGTGTGCCACGTTCCAGTTGCTGGGAAACTTTTCTCCATCTTAGTTCTCCAATTCATAAGTACCTTTCCCGGTGACAGTTGAAACCCGGTACGGGCCTTCCAATGTTGGACCTAGTTTCCCTGTGTTGTGCTCTCCGACATTTTGTATTACTTTCCTTAGGACCAAGTCTCCTACTTTTAAATAGCGGAGGTTGGCTCTTCGATTATAATACCGCTTAATTCTCTGCTTTTGGGCTGCCATTCTTACATGCCCCAAGTCCTTGTGCTCATCGAGTATCTCCAAGCTGACTAAGATTCCTTCGTTATTTTATTTGTTATTTTCTTAGAAATATCTCAAAGCGGGCCCCCTACTTCCACCGGGATTAAAGATTTTGCACCACACGTAAGAGAAAAGGGTGTTTCTCCTATGCTCGATTTGGCCGTTGTTTGGTTTTCCCATAATACTTTGGGTAACTCCTCGGGCCAATTAGTTTTTGCCGCTTCCAACCTTTTCTTGAGGTTTTGTATAATCACTTTATTCGTGATCCTATTTATTTTGAAATCTTCAAGGAAGTTTGCGACTTTTGCACCAATAAAATGTGGCCTATTATCGCACGCTATCTCTTTTGGTATTCCAAATCTGCAATATTTTCCCACATGAAATCCACCACTCCACGCACGTCGATCTTCTGATAAGGAGCTCTTTCCACCCAATTAGAAAAATAGTCAGTCAAAATTAAAAGAAATCTTACCTTTCCGGGAGCCGGCGACAGTGGTTTGACAATGTCCATCCCCCACTTCATGAAAGGCCACGGGAACAGAATCGAATTTATGGTTCTACTGTTTGATGCACAAGTGGTGCGTAGCGCTGACACTTATCACATTCTTACGAAGTCTTTGGTATATTATTCTATCCAAGGCCAATAATATCTTGCCCTTACCAACTTCAACACTAAGGAATTTGCGCTGAATGATGTCCGTATATCCCTTTGTGGATTTCTCGCATGACATAGTTAGATTCGGATGCCGTTAAACATCGTCGTCGAGCCTTGGAAATAATTTCTATACAATTGGCCTCTCTTGAAGCTATATCATGATGCTTTGGCGCGTAACGCCCGGGATACTTTGGGATCTTCGGGTAACTTCCCGTGCTTGAGATATTCAATGATTTTATCCCTCCAGTCCTAGACCAAATTAGTCACATTTACCTCATTATAACCATCTGTCTCCAGGACTAAGTTCATTAGTTGTACTACCGTCCCGAATTCTGATCTCTTTAGTTCCGTCAATGATATGAGATTAGCCAAGGCGTATGATTTTGAGTTATCTTCCCTCGGGATTTGAGTAATCGACCACTCCCGAAATCGCTCCAACAAAACATGGACTTTTACCATGTATTGTTTCTTACGTTCCTCTTTGGATTCAATGTTCCCGTAGACCGATTTACCACTAGATATGAGTCGCATTTGATTTCGATGACCTCGAAGTCAAGTCTCTGGGCTAATTTGAGCCCTATTTGTAGCATCATACTCTGCTTCATTGTTAGTTAAAAGTACCACTTTGATGGGTTGCCTTAAGGTTTCCACGGAAGGTATGATTAATACTATACCAAGTCTGGACCCTTTTACTTTAGAAGATGCATCTGTAAATAAGGTCCAAACCCCTGATAATCGATTTCAACTCCATTACTGCCTCTTTGGTTGCTAGAGGCTGTAGTCTCGGACTGTAATCGGCCACAAAGTCAGACAAGATTTGTGACTTAATTGTAGTCCTCAATTTATATTCTATGCCAAACTCACTCATTTTTATGGCCCATTTGGCCAATCTATCCAAAATCTCAGGTTTGTGAAGGATGTTCCGCAAAGGGAAAATGGTCACTACGGCTATCAGGTGTCACTGGAGGTAGGGCCTCAGCTTCTGAGTGATGACTACGAGAGCAAAGGCCAGTTTCTCCAAATGTGGGTAGCGAGTTTCTTCTCATGTTAAAATTTTACTAACATAATAAATGGGAGATTGCGTACCTTCATCCTCACGGACTAATACCGCACTTATTGCAAGTTCCGAACAATGTTTCACCTTCTTTTGGTTTCAAAAGTAATGGAGGGCTTGACTAGTAATTTTGCAAATCCCTCAAAGCCTGCTAGAACTTTGAGGTCCATTCGAAGTTATTTCTCTTTTTAAGCAATGCAAAGAAACAATGACATTTTCCTGATGACCGTGAAATGAACCTGCTCAAAGCTATCAATCTCCCCGTGAGCCTTTGGACTTCCTTCACGGTTGACAATTGGTCTAGGATATCTTCGATGGCCTTGATCTTATCGGGGTTTACCTCAATTCCCCATTGCGATATTGGAGAGCTCAGAAACTTACCAGAGCTGACTCCAAACGTGAATTTCTCGGGGTTAAGTTTCATATTATGCTTCCTTAGGATGTCAAAAGTTTCTTCCAGATATTTAAGGTAATCACCTGCATTCAAATACTTAACGAGTATATCATCTATATAAACTTTCATAGATTTTCCTATTTGATTTTCAAACATCCTATTCACAAGCCGTTGGTAGGTGACTCCAGCATTTTTCAACCCGAAGGGCATCACATTATAGAAATATATCCCAAAATTTGATATAAACAAAGTCTTTTCCTAATCCTCCGAGTTCATATTAATTTCGTTATACTCGGAATAAGCATCGAGTAAACTCATTAACTCGTGGCCATGAAATCAATCATTTAGATCAATGTTTGGAAGTGGGAACGAGTCTTTTGGGCACGCCTTATTAAGATCTGTATAATCTACACATATGCAAAATTTATTGTTCATCTTAGGAACTATTACTACATTAACTAGCCAGTCTGGATACTTTACCTCTCGGATCGAATCAATATTAAGTAAGCGGGTTACCTCTTCTTTGATGAACTTACTCCTAGCCTTGGCAATATGGCATTTCTTTTGTCTTACCAGAGTTACGTTGGGATCCAAACTTAACTTGTGTATGGCTACCTCCGTCGGAAAACCTCTCATATCCGCATGTGACCATGCAAAACAATTAGCATTAGATTTAAGGAATTTAGTAAAGCCAGACCTAAGCTGTGGGTGTAGTCCTTTCCCCAAGTGGAATTTTCTTTCTAGGAATCCTTCAAATAATGCAACTTGATCAAGCTCTTCCACTGTGGATTTCATTGCATATGTCTCTTGTGGAACCTGGAAATATGTTGTCACGACCCATTTCCATAATAGGTTGTGAGGGCGCCTGGCACCGTTGACAGGCAAGCCACTGCGGAACATTTCTAACATCTTATGTTGATTTTATCAGGATTTAAGTGAAATAACCATTCCAATTTGGATTTAAGACTAAAAGAGATAGATACTGTAGGCAACATAATATTACAAATCCAAAAGAATAAGTCTACTAATGCGTGTATGTGCCAAGACCCGGTATCACAAGTACGAGCATCTAGTAGAATATACAAAAGATCATCTATATCCTACTATCTGAGATAAAGAAAGACAGCAAAAGGTAAAGGAAGACTCCATCCGGCAGCTGGGCAGCTAAGGAAGGGAAGCAGCTCACCGTGGAAGTCTCTGCCACAAACTCAAGGGTGCGCACCAGATCTGTAACCCGATGTATCAGCCTCAGATCCTGTACAATTAAGTAAAAAAAAGTAGTATGAGTACATAAACAATATGTACCCTATAAGTATCTCGTCTAATCTCGAAGAAGTAGAGACGAGATGTCGACTTGATACCTACTAGGGTCAAGATAATATTATAATAATGTGCTATATAAAGCATGAAGATTTCCATTAAAGAACAAGTTACGATGAAAAGCCATAATCATGTCCTTGGCCATATTTCAGTTACTATTTTCCCTGTTTCATACTTAGGGAGTAATCATGTCATGTCTAAGCTTTAGCATATTTATATCATGCGTAATCATGACGAGGTCGACGGCCTGCTCCAACGGAAAATAAACTGTGCACTGCCGAGGGTCGAACGACCCGAACCATAGATGCATCTATTTTCACTGAGGCGATCGGCCCGATCCATAATTAACAAGAAAACATCAAGAATGCGCACAAGGGCTCATTTATATACAAGGAAACTTTTACAAAGGTTCAACAAGTTCATATGTTCACTTTTCATATCTCTCAAGTCTCTAGCATATCATAAATGATCATATTGGCAATTTAAATAAAAGAAAACTCCAAATTAGGCATGATGTGGGTCCTAAACTACCCAAGCAATTAACATCATAGTAGCTACACACAGACTCTCGTCACCTAGTACATACGTAGCCCCCGCATTTAGCACCAAATTCTCGTTTATTAATCCTATGGGGACAGTTCCCTCTTACAAGGTTAGAAAGGAGACTCACCTTGCTCCAAAGCGCACTTTCAATATCAAAAACAAGTCCAAGCCCTCAAGTAGGAGCCAAACAATCACAAAATAGTTAAGGGAAGTAAGAACTAGTCAATATAAGTTTCAATGTAAGCCATTTCCCAACCCTTTTCACAAGTTTCCTAAATTCCGACCCCGGGCCCACGTGCCCGGATTCCGAGATTTTTCGAAGGAAGTTGTTCCCTACTACCCAAGGATCAATAATATATCATTTCTAGTTAATTACATAGCAAATTACATGCTTAAATCTTAGTATTTATTAAAACCCTAGGTCTATCTCTAACCCTTGATTTTTACTTAGTTTTTAGTGTTTAATTTACCTTATGTTCATATAATTAAACTATGAACGAAGAGAGATTACTTACCTTACAATACTATGTTGAAATCCTCTCTTTGGAAGCACCCAAATCACCCAAGTGTGAAGTAGTGAGTGAAATAAATGACCTTGAGCTCGAATTAAAAGAGCTCACTGCCCAGCGGTTTTCGCTTCTGCGGTTTGGGGACCGCATCTGTGCTCCCGCTCCTGCGGAAAGGAGGCCACATCTGCGGCTTTGGGCTTTAAGCTAATAGACCGCATCTGCAGTCTGAAGGGCGCTTTTGCAGCTTTGGCCGAATTAGGTTGGACCGCTTCTGCGGTCTAGTTTCCGCTTAAGTGGAACCGCTTCTATGGTTTCTGGACTGTTTCTGCGATTTTCCCTGGGCCTGCCCTTGGCCGCTTTTATGACCTGTTGGCCGCATCTGCGGTCCTAGAACTGCAGATGCGGTTATGATAGAAGCATCAGTTCATCCTTTTCTTCCATTTTTAACTTCACTCGAGCCTCGATCGTTTGACGCTCGGGGCTCACGAGCCCCGCCCAAACATACCGACAAATCTAAAATCATGAGGCAGACCTACTCGAACCCTCAGATCACTCAAAACAATGCTAAATCTAGGAATCACATCCTCAGACCAAACGAATCAAACTATTGAACTTCTATTTCTTAATTCTCTTCTAACGGGTCAAAATGCCCTTAAACTACTAGAATTAACACCAAATTTTACGGGTAAGTCTTAACTGATATTTCGGACCTGTACCAATTTTCAGAACCAAAATCCGAGCCAGGTACCTAGGAAATCAATGAATACTTAGTTTCTTTAATACTTTGAAAATAAATTTAACTTTAACATAAAAATTCATTACTCGGGCTAGGGACCTCGGAATTCGATTCCGGACATGCGCCCACGTCCCATATTTTCCTACTACCACTCCAGGACCGTCAAATCACGAATCTTAGTACGTTTCCCAAGAAAGTTGACCGAAGTCAAACTTGGCCTTTAAAGAAAATCTTAAAGAGCAAATGGACATATTCTACTCAAAACTCTTCCAACTCCCTAACCAACTGTCCCCGCAAGTTATAAATTAGCTAAAACAAGCGCGTGAATTTTTATTTAAGGAAACGTTGTCCTAAAATGCAAAACGACCGGTCGGGTCATTACAACCTAGGCACCTAATAATAGTCTGGCATTTCTACCCTGGGATAACTTCATCTAGTTTGGGAGTAGGCGACAGTTCATGTAGTTTCTATGCCGCATGTTCCTTTCTATTGCTACTGGAGACCAAATTTTCATTCATCTCCGTTGCTGCTGGTTGGTCAGCCCTTATCTATTAACTTCTTCGGGCGTTGGAAACTTCAGCAATTGATGATATATTGATTGTACATATTTCATCTCGTGCAAACATGGCCTTCCCAGAATGATGTTATATCCTATTTCACCATATATCACTTCGAAAAGAGTTGTTTTTATTACTCAATCAACGTTTGTGAGTATTGAAATTTCTTCTCGGGTTTTCACGCTCGCGAGGTTGAATCTAGCGAAGAGCTTTGTGTACGGAATAATGCTTCTGGTAAGTTTAGATTTCTCCAATACTCTCCATTATATGATATTAGCCGAAGCACCTAGATCCACTAGAACACGTTTAATATTAAAATCTAGCACATTTAAAGAAATTACCTGTTCATTACGTGGTAGTAGAAATTCATTTGCATCCTCCTCTGTAAAAGTGATATCATCTTCCTTGAGCCTTTTGCTATGGGTTATTCATACTTTCTTATTTTTTGTTGTAAAAAATGTGACCCCTTTGATCTTGTTCCCTCCGAAGATCATGTTGATCATTTGGCACGGGGGTTCTTCTCCTACTTTTGAGGGTTACGCATTTTCCTGATTAAAACCATAATTGTTCTTAGCTCGGCTACTCAAGAATTCTCTAAGATGACCATTCTTCAATAATGTTGCTACTTCTTCCTAGAGGTGTCAGCAGTCCCGTTTTTGGTGGCCATTCGTCTCGTGTTATTCACACCATAATTTGGGATCCCTCTGACTAGGATCAGATCTCATTGGTTTCAGGAACCGTGCTTCTTTGATGTTTTTCATGGCTGATACTAACTCCACTAAACTTACATTGAAGTTGTATTTTGATAACTTAGGGTAAGAAGGATTTTGTGACATCTATGCTTTTTTATCCTGCAATGATCTATTGCTACGACCGCAATCAGTCCTTCTGTCGATGGAGAACTTGTTCGTTGTCCGAAAGCCCTTGCCTTGGCCTTCAGTCCTTTCATAGGGAAAAAATTGGCCCCTCAAAGATCGTCTGTCCATATCAAAATCTATTGATTTTTCTGTGTTCTTATCCCGTCCTTTGGTCGATGATGGAAAGCTAACTTGATCATCTTCGATCCCTATCTTTGATTTTTACTGGTTATGGACATTCGCGTAAGTTGTTTCTTGAAACTCAAGCAGCCATTCCTTTATTTTTTGGGAAGCGTCTGAACTTCTTGGATTCAGTCCTTTGGTGAATGCTTCAGCTGCCCATTCATCCGAGACAACCAGGAGAAACATTCTCTCCTTCTAGAATCGGGTAACGAATATTCGCAACAACTTGGATTCTCCTTGCACAATCCTGAACATATCTTTTTTGGGTCTGTACCTTTCTATCCCCTGCATGAACCTTGATAAAAAGAGTCTACGAGCATCTCAAAGAAGTCTATGGAATGCTTGGGTAACAGTGAATACCCTATCAAGGCTCCCCTCGTGTGAGTCTCTCCGAATTTCTTTAGCAAAACAGATTCAATTTCGTGAGGAGCTAAATCATTCCCTTTAATGCCGTTGTGTAGGTAGAAATATGCTTCTGCGGGTGTGTAATTTCATCATACTTTGGCATATCAGTCATTTTAAACTGCTTCGGGATTAATTCTGGTGCCGCACTTGGATTGTATGGAAATTTAGTATACTTCTTTGAGTTCGAACCTTTCAGCACCGGTGGTGCGCCAGGGATTCGGTCCATGCTAGCATCCACTTGCCTCATAAATCGTAAAAGTTTATTCTTGAAAGGATCATTCTCATTATTGAGGCCCGATCCGCTCCTCTAGCCCCATCAGATCCAACTTCGCCATTTGGAGTGTTATTGTCGACCCACTGTGTTGTTTGATTTGCAGGAGCACCGGGAGGAATCGGGTCTCATCTATTCACATTATTTGAAGCTCCCAACAATGCCCGCATCAACTCCGTCATAACATTATACTATCGAGTGAGGTGGCCTAGAATGATTGCATATTGTTCTTGCAAGACCCTTACCGTATCAATGACATATTCCTCCTCAGTATCGTTGGGAGTTGTCTCCCGAACATGTGAATGATATTGTTTGTCATGCACTAGTGTGGCATCATTCCCCTTATTGTGTGTGTCACAGATCGAGTCCTCGAAATGAGGCTGATGCCCTCGAATCTCGGGATTGTGATTATTGTTAACAACGTTATCTACTTTTTCTTATGATTTTTTCTAAGACAAAATAATCAAAACATGTTAGTAAAAAAGGCAAGGATCAATTTAACTGCACAACTGTCTAGGCCCCACGTTGGGTGCCAAACTGTTTATCCATAAAATAGTACAGTTGAATTTATACGTGGTTTTTAGACAAGTTAATCAATTTGATCATCAAATAATAAGATAATGAAGTAATTTTAAATACTTAGCCTTGAGATGGAGACGAAATAGCAAAAATAGTTGTTCTAGGGGCATGGCTTCCAAGCACAACAACAATGAAATAAAAAAAGCAAGAAGATAAAATTATATTAAGCTTTAGATAGAGTGTAGCATAAGTTCACCAGAAAATTTGTATCCTTTACAATGATAAACGCGCTCACTATTCATATCTACGCCTAGGGAAATAGGTCCTAGAATCGTGCCTTTCTTTAATGTCAATTGTGATGGTCATTCGTAAAGATGTAATGGCGGGAATAAATTCCAAATTGCTTGTAATATGCAATGTACTTAAATATACTGGAATATTCTCTATTAAATGCTACCAGGTGGAGAGTATTTATTACATGCTTTTGAGCATTTTCGGTGATAGAAAGAACAATTGCCTTCGGTCTTGGCCATCCCCGTCTTGGGTTCCACGTGTCCCTCTTTTGGATGACCATGTAGCATAACATACTTTATCCTATACAGTGTGGTTTGTGAGCTATTTCCAAGGGAGTATTCCTATAATACTAGATGTACATTTGTGTTTTCAAATTTAGTAAGGATTTGTGTTTCAGCACAAAACTGATGATTGATGACAAATCTCAGTTATGTTAAACATGTAAGATTATATACGGGTGAAACTGATCACTTCCAACTCCACACTACTATTAAGTAGCAAGAGAGGGTCATAATAGCTTTTACTCGATTTTGGATCGGGATCGATATCCACAGAGAGCTAGAATTGGAACTGAGTATCTATCTAGTTTTGGATTGAATGTGTGCTCTTAATTGGTCTTCTATTCATTTTTGGGATTTTCTTTATAATTCTACTTTTATCAAACTACAAATTGTAAATTAAACTAAGAGTTGAAATTGCTACAAGTTGTTCAAATAGGTTTAAAATGCACTAGGGTAGTGACTTCCGCCTAGGTGGTCAATTGACGGGTACTTGAGTCTAAGCAATCTTTGACATATTTGGGGAATATGATATAACAGTTGCACTAATTTACCCACTCTACACCTCTCGGTGGTTCAAGTGATTTTGCCCAATTGACTTTCTCAAGACCAATTAGGTATGTTAATTTTCATAAGCAACAAAGGTTCAAGTCGGGTATTACTCTCTCGAGGTTTAACCCCTTAATTGGGGCTATAAATTTCTTGAGTACGCCCCAATTCCTTGTTGGGTCAATTTCAGAGACTCAGATTCTCTTTTTCAAGAAGAACACTAGTCAACTAAACACAAACTAGTGTTTTCAACCACTAGTTTAGAAATTAACCATGAATTGACCTAAATAAAAAACATCCATAATCAATTTAGCCCTAGAATAAAATACCCATCAATTACCCACACTAGGGTTGAGCCACAACCCTAGCTAATGGGTCTATCTACTCATATTCAAAGATGAAAAATAAGAAATAGATGAAGATAAACTCATATTAATTACTTGCTAAGCTAAATACAAAGATTCACTGATAAAAAGTAAGTAGAAATGCCCAAAATGGCTTAGAAAGTCGAACCCATGAGTGTAGCTACTCAATTACAATATCTGATACCCTAAAAATAGAAAAGGAATCTATTTATACTAAGCTGAAAAATTTGGACAAAAATACCCTCCGGGGTTAGTGCAGACCGCATAAAATGGACCACGGTCCGCACTGGGCTTTGGCCTATAAACTTTCCTTCTCTAAACTTAGGCTCCGCGGACCACACAGAATGGACCGCGGCCGCAGAGGCTTCTAGCGCGGTTCGCACAAAGATTACCGCGGACCGCGGAGGCTCAAAACTCTAAAAATCATCCTCTCTGAATCTTGGCACCGCGGACCACAGAAAATAGACTGCGGCCCCGTTGCCTTCAGTTTGGTCCACACAAAATCGCCGTGGCCACACTGCTCTTTTGCCTTGAATTTGCCTTATCTGAATCTCCCAATACGGACTGCACAAAGTGGTGTATGGCCGCACTAGGCCTATTCTGCCTGAGCTTGCCTTGTCTTTGGCACTTGTGCAAGTTTCACTCCCTTTGAGCCGATATCTGACATTTTGTCACTTTGTTGATAAAACCTGCAATCAAGCACAACTTGTAAACCTTTTGGGACTATTTTGAAAGAATATTTGATCAAAGCATAAGCAAGAAGGAGTATAAAATGCGTCAAAATCCCTAGTTATCAACTCCCCCAAACTTAAGCTTTTTCTTGTCCTCAAGCAAACAAAATAAGACCCACCCCTTAAGGGAAAATCAAAGAAATTTTTAGTTGTCCTAAAGCAACCTCAGTAGAATCAATTGGGACTAACAATTTCCCTCAATTCAAAAGAATCATTAACAACATTTACTATTTGAACAACCATGGATCAAGTGCGACACAAGATCATCAAGAGTTGACTCAACACATCAAAGAACTCTTTCAATTATTTAGTCATTGTGGAATCCAAACTCACACATCCTCAACTCTCCCTAAGCAAACCTCACCTTTATAATAGTGGCACGCAAAATGATGTTAATGGGAGTTCACTCATCTCTCTCAAGAAAAAGTCACAAGTCCGGCTTGAAGTACCATATGCTTGACCCTTGTGTGAGTATCCACTAATGTAGGCTTCATTTAACTCAAGATCATATAGGGCTTTTGTGGAGGCATTGTGAAGGATTTTGGTTCAAGGTAGGGGATGTTTTGGTCTAAGTGGGTTTCACCTTTCCTTAAGCACTTCTTTTGATTCACTTGGCATCCATTCACTTAACTCTTTGAGTCATTTTGACTTCTTTCTAAGGGGTTAGAGAGACACAATATCACTCTCTCTTATTCAATTCAAACATTTTCTACTTTTTCAACTTTCCACACCTTTCATTCATTGCTTATCTTAAATCCCTTTTTTATTCTTTTTCACATTGAACATTCTTTTTGTCTTTTTGCTTTTCTTTATTTTTCATTGCCTTTCCTTTTATTAATTTTTTGCCGTTTTACCACTATGTTGCAATACTCGTCTCTTCCCCAAAACTTATATTTTTTCCATGTGCTAAAGGAAAGATCGGGTGCCAAGAGAGGGTATCTTTTAGAACGGGTATATGCTTGTATCATTGTTCTTGAAAGAAAAAGGTCTAAGGCTCAAAAAGGTTAACTAGGGATCTTATCATTGGTAGGCTATGGAATTGTTTAAGCTGTCATTTGGATCAATGAGAGCCTATAATCATGTCTCAAGTCAAAATTCACCTAGGATTTCGCCTCAACAAACATTCAGGGCAAGTTCTAGACCAATGGCTCGAGACTTGGACTTGCAATTTAATTACTCACCACACACGCTAAGGGATTGCTAAACACATAGATTCGGGGGCCCACAATGACCTTAGATACTATTTGAGCACACAATGGTCCCGAAAAACCATTTGATGATTATCGGCCAACACAAGAGTCTCAAGGTCACGACTTTCACCATCCTAAACACAATAATTTGTTTTTGACCATAAGATCAAAAGAAAATGTGCTAGGCCCAAGTGAGGCTTTGCTTGAGGAAACCTTAAATACTAACTACTAAAAACCAAAAAGAAAAAGAAAAATGGACTCAAACCTTTAAGAAGGTTATAACGCCATTTATCATTGGATAGAGCCACCCGGTTCACACAACACTCCACCTTTGGAAAGAACTGTGGCATTAAGAAATCCAAAGGCTTATTGTAAACTCCGAAAACAAAAAGCTACGAATCACAAATAAGAAGCTAAGAATGAAAGAATATATACAAGAGGGGATTTAATGTCACGCCCCAAATCGAGGGACATAACCGGCGCCCGACCGGGTAGCCCCAGTCAAGCGGACCTGGGTGCCTTTCCTAACCCACGTGTTACCCCTGAATTTTTCATTACTTATTAACCAAGAGATTAACCATTTCATAATTGAAATCACTCTTTTTCGAAACATACACAACATGCTTAATTTCTTTAACAAGTTTACAACTTACAATGCCCGACATATAATTACATAAGTCCATAACCCATATTTACTGTCTACGGAGCCTCTAAGATATGACAGGACAATAATACTTGCCGGTAACAAGGCTCCGGCTATACCTTACACAAAAACCAAAATAAGACTCCGAAAATAGAAGTGGNCAATCATAACATGAATGTAGCGCCCTCGGAAAAAGGGACGTCAGTACACTGGAATTGTACTGGTATGTATGAACAATATTTGTCCCAAGTAAACTCAAGCCATAAACAAGTAAGTCACGGTAATAGAAACAACAAACCAATACATAAGAGTTAACAAGTCAAGCCAACCAAGTTTTCAACACCTAACTTTGTTTCAAGTAGATCTCAAACCATATACAAGTAGCGAACAACAATAGAAGCAACAACCAACACACATGGAAGGCACAATCAAGCCAAACAAAGGGACAATCAGTGCCCCACAGATTACAAACTCTCCTGCTGTCCCCTTTCACAATTTCCCATCAATGATTTCACAATTGGTACACATATTGATGTCAATGGCGATTTCGATCGCATACCACCCTTATTACCTCGTCCGCCCTTATTATCTCGGCCAACCTTATCACCCCAACCCATGGTTATCATATTGTGTTGCGGCATGCAACCCGATCCCACCGTACAGTTTCAAATCACAACAATCACAACAACAACCAAGAACACTTCACAAAGGTCACATCAAAACAATACGCAATTCATAAAGATCACAACAACATTTCACTTAGGAGTCACAACAATGGTTCACAAGTGTTCTACGTTACCACAATGCTTTTCAAGTCACAGCCACAACAAATGCTACAAGTGTTTCCATAGCCAATGGTACCAATCCCATTATGTTCAGCAATCCAAAGCAATTCAAGTCATTTCATTAATTTCCCACAAGGAACCAAATATGTTATCACCACCATTGTTCCCAATTTCATCATTTACAATTTCCTTTTTTTATCAATTGTTTTCCAACTCTTACCACATAACTTTTAACCAAACCAAATTATCACCCAGCAAAACAATCACAAGAGTCTCACAACAATTCACATAGCTATCACATACCATTTATTTGCACACCAAAATAGGGCAATTTCACAAGGATCAAAGTTAGCCATACATACCTGGAGTCGGATTTTCCTTCTTTTCCTTTTATCTCCTACTTCCAATTCACCCAATAATCTAGCAGCGTCAATCTAGGTCACAAGTTACACATATATCTTAGAATCGAAATTCACAATTACTATCCGAGCTTATTTGGGTTATCGAGCACCGCCCCTTACTTCTACCCATTTCCATTTTACTAAATTTCAAGTATAAAGAACATGCATGAGTGTCTAACTTCCATTTTCAAGAGTTAATGCATGAAAATCCCTCTTTCTATTAAAATCTGAGAATCAAGTAAAAAGAGGTTAGGGATTTTACCTTTAGAAATGGAGAGGAAGACACTAGCTTAAGAATTTTTTGGACCAAGCAATTTGAGAAACGATTTTTGAAGAAGATGAACGATTTTAGGAAGGGGGTCGGGTTTTAAAATTAGAAAATAGAAGCCCGGAGTGAAATCTGCGATCGCAGAATCAACATGCGGTCCGCAGAATGGACCGCATAATTGCTCCCCAAAAACTAAATGTTCTGCTTCGATCTGTGATAAGAATGCGGTCCGCATTCGTGTTCTGCGGTCGCATAATGCACCGCAGAATTGACCGCATTTTTAACTTCAATTTTTGAAAAATCTTCTGTTACACTCTGCGGTAGGAATGCGGTCCGCATTTCGATTCTGCGATCGCATTCTTGACCGCAGAAATGACAATTTTCTGGAAAAATTTATTCTTTTAATTTTTAAAGCTTAGATCACCACCGAGGGTCCGAACCGTAGCGAGCTTGCTCGCCGCGAAGAATTCTACACATTCCTAACACAATATTCGGACCTTGACACTATGAGCTACTAGGTTTTAAGCACAAAAATTTACGAGGCCTTACATCCTCCCCCCATTAAAAATCATTCGTCCTCGAATGAGGATTTTGAAAATCAGTTGGTTTTTTGAAAGACATGATATGCAACTCCCAAAATTTTCACTAACTCCCTTATTTTAGAAAAATTTCGCCAGAGTTTCCTTTGTATTATGGACATATCCACCTGTCAGAGAGCCCCCGAAACATATTCCAATGCACCCATACACATTTACAACATTTTCTACAGCTTGTACACAATTCATTACCTCAACAATTGCACATATTCTATTTCTTTGTTACATTTTGTACATAAACTAGCCACTTCAATGAGTCCCTACATTATTCAACCATTCCAACATGCCACATACATATAATCAAAGAATTATCAATCTACACTTACCATTAGTTGTTTATTTAACACATGGGTCTTTATAAATCTTTATTTATCAAGGAAGGTTCAAGTGACCTAAAGTAATCACAACACATATGACTCTTGCACAATTTAGAGAAATTTCACTAGCATTAGGAGGAAAACAATTCGGACACAATGATAGTTGTTTCAAAGATAGAAAGGCCACCTAATTTCTTCTAAGCTTGATCAAACAAATGGGGATATTTTTCTCTCATTTCTTTTTCTGCTTCCCACGTGGCTTCCTCAACTTGTTGACTTCGCCACAACACTTTAACAGAGGCAACTTCCTTATTTCTCAACTTACGGACTTGCCTATCAAGGATGGCAACTGGAACTTCTTCATACGACAAGTCTTCATTAACACCGATAGTCTCGACTGGCACGATGGTGGATGGATCTCCAATCACTTTCTTCAACATGGACACATGGAACACCGGGTG